>JAGIQG010000038.1:2668814-2766314 GCA_024679065.1 Sphyrna mokarran
CCATTTGTCAGCCCACTGGCCCAATTGATCAAGATCCTGTTGCAATTGGAGATAACTTTCTTCACTGTCCACTATGCCACCAATCTTGGTGTCATCTACAAACTTACTAACCATGCCTCCTATATTCTCATCCAAATCATTAATATAAATGACAAATAACAGTGGGCCCAGCACTGATCCCTGAGGCACACCGCTGGTTACAGGCCTCTAGTTTGAAGAACAACCCTGTATAACCACCCTCTGGCTTCTGTCATCAAGCCAATTTTTTATCCATTTAGATACCTCACCCTGGATCCTGTGAGATTTAACTTTATGCAACAACCTGCCATGTGATACCTTGTCAAACGCCTTGCTAAAGTCCACGTAGCCAACATCAATAGTGCTGCCCTCATCAACCTTCTTGGTTACCCCTCCAAAAAACTCAGTCAAATTTGTGAGACCTAATTTTCCACTCACAAAGTCATGCTGACTGTCCCTAATCAGTCCTTGCTTCTCTAAATGCCTGTAGATCCTGAATCTCAAAATACCTTCCAACAATTTACCCACCACGATGTGAGGCTCACTGGCCTGTAGTTCCCAGGCTTTTCCCTGCAGCCCTTTCTAAACAAAGGCACAACGTTTGTCACTCTCCAATCTTCAGGCAACTCATCCGTGACTATCGAGGATTTAAATATCTCGGCTAGGGGATCCGCAATTTCCTCCCTGGCCTCCCACAATGTCCTGGGATACATTTCATTATGTCCCAGGGATTTATCTACCTTGATGTGCTTTAAGACTTCCAGCACCTCCTCCTCTGTAATAAGTACACTCCTTAAGTGGAGTCTTAATTCCAGATTTTTTTCAATTGAATTCAAATTCATTAGACATAAGATATAGGAGCAGAATGAGGCCATTCAGCCCATCAATTCTGCTCCTCCATGGCTGATGAGTTTCTCAGCCCCACTCTCCTGCCTTTTCCCCATGACCTTTGATCCCCTTACCAATCAGGAACCTATCTATCTCTGTTTTAAATACACTCAATGACCCGGCCTCCTCTGTGGCAATGAACTCCACAGATTCACCATTCTCTGGCTGAAGAAATTCCTCCTCACCTCGATTCTAAAGGGACGTCCCTTCACTCTGAGGCTGTGTCCTTAGATCCCAGTCTCTTCGACTAATGAAAACATCTTCCCCACATCCAGTCTACAAAGGCCTTTCAGTATTCTGTAAGTTTTAATGAGGTCCCCCCAACCTTGTCCTTCTAAACGCCAATGGGGTACAGACCCAGAGTTCTCAGACACTCCTCATACGTCAACCCTTTTGTTCCCGGATCATTGATGTCAACCTCCTGTGGACCCCCTCCAAGCCCATCTGCCCTGGCAGGATTCAAATCCAGGACATTGGCTAAGCATTTGGATGAATTGCCTTGGCGATAATGCCACTAGGCCATCACCTCCGAACAGCAGAGAAAGACTGGGGGGAGTATGGTGCTGGTCCCCCGCGTAGCTCACTCACCATCTACCTCGAGGAGAAAAGGTGAACTCGGATCAGTGTGACATCTTTGTTTCTTTCTCTTTCAGATGCGGGAGTGTGGAAAGGAGGAAGAATCAGCTCTCCTGAATCAGTGTGAACCAGAAACCTTCTGGAGGAAGGGGAAGGGGAAGGGGGGGGTGTGGGGGGTGGAGGGGGGGGGGTGAGGCGGGGGGGCAGGGACAAAAGAAAAATCAGAAATTTTTGCACAAGATTTAGTGGGGGGGAGGGAAGAAATACACAAAAGTTTTTTTCCTTTTATTTGTAAGACATTCAACAAAGAAAAAAAAACACAACTATTTTGATAAACTTTCTACTTCAGTTAACCAGACATACCAAACTCGGTGGCAGAATTTGTGGAAAAGAGGTTTATTTTGATACGGGAAAGAGAGCTTATTTTTTTTGAAAGTGCGATTATAGCAAATCATTATTTAAGCATTCTGAAACTGCTCAGAGTAAGAGAGAAGATTACGCATCAGATGTCTTTTTAACCGTGATTAGTTTTAATTTTCTTCTTGTTTTGTAAGATATCCAGGTTGATTTGAGTTCGAACCTTCACAGCTGGAGCCCATGGCCTTGTACAGTTGCCATCTTAACAATGATTTATGTTGCTGCCATGATAATGCTGTAGAGATTAGTGCGATTTCGATTTTCTCCTTTATAATGTCCTCTGTGGGAACACTAACAGTTAAAAAACAACTTCAAATTGCAGTTCCCCTTCATCAAGTTCCGATATTCGCGGCCTGAGAATCGCCACAACCTCCCCCCACCCTCCCTATTCCTCCCCGCAGCTCTTCCCCATTTTGTGGGCGTCAAAAATGGGAGCGGATTGAGTTGATTTGATCTAATCGGCAACACACTTGGAGTCAGGCATTGTTTTAGCCACCCTTTTGTCAAGATCCAAAATGGCTCCTGCTCCAAGCACATCAAAATCGAAGGGCCACAAAGCGCAGAAGGGAAGCATCGGATATGTGCCAGTTCCTTGAAAGAGCTGTCCAATTAGCCCAACTCTTTTTCCCGATCACTCTTCAAGTATTTATCTAATTCCCCTTTTTTGAAAGTTCCGATTGAATCTGCTTCCGCTGCCCTTTCAGGCAACATGTTCCAGATCACAGCAACTCACTGCATTTTACACAAATTCTCCCCTTGCCTGCCTGTTTAATTTCTATCCAGTTAAAGATAACTTGGTACATTTGAGGATGAAAGCTTTAAAATATGGCTAAAGCTTGCACCTTTGCTTTTGGGATAGATTTATAAATGGATGCAAGATGGAAAATAGATTCCGAGCTAATCATAGGAAAAATCGCTGAGGGTGATTAATCAGGCACAAAACATCAGAGAGTTAGCTGCTATGATGGGAGAGTTACGAGGCTGAATGGTCATTCTACATCCTTAACTATTCTCTGCCATCCATCACATTTAGGGGAGCTTAGGTTGCTTTGAGTTGAGTAGTTTTACAACAAACAAAAGGCTATGCCTTTGTTTGAAGAGAGAAAATCCAGTCGAAAAAGATCCACAGCAAAGCTTGATTGGCCCCCCATCCACAAACATTCACTCCCTCCACCACCGACGCTCAGTAGCAGCAGTGTGTACCATCTACAAGATGCACTGCAGCAACTCACCAAGGCTCCTTAGACAGCACCTTCCAAACCCACTACCACTTCCATCCAGAAGGACAAGTGCAGCAGATACCTGGGAACACCACCACCTGCAAGTTCCCCTCCAAGTCACTCACCATCCTGACTTGGAAATATATCGGCCGTTCCTTTGCAGCCACTGGATCAAATCCTGGAACTCCCTCCCTAACAGAACTGTGGATGTACCTACACCACATGGACTGACTGATGTCCAATAACAATCCTGGAACTCCCTCCCTAACAGCACTGTGGGCATGTGTGTGAGAGTGATTGTGTGTGTGTGTGTGAGAGAGAGAAAGACAGTGTATGTATGTGTGTGTGTGTGTGTGAGAGAGAGAGAGAGAGAGACAGTCAGTGTATGTGTGTGTGTGTGAGAGAGAGACAGTGTATGTGTGTGTGTGTGTGTGTGTGAGAGAGAGAGAGACAGTTCTTTGTGTGTGTGTGAGAGAGAGAGAGAGAGACAGTGTATGTGTGTGTGTGAGAGAGAGAAAGACAGTGTATGTGTGTGTGTGTGTGTGTTGTGAGAGAGAGAGAGACAGTTCTTTGTGTGTGTGTGAGAGAGAGAAGAGAGACTGTGTATGTGTGTGTGTGAGAGAGAGAAAGACAGTGTATATGTGGTGTGTGTGTATGTGTGTGTGAGAGAGAGAGAGACAGTGTGGTGTGTGAGAGAGAGAGAGAGACAGTGTATTATGTTGTGTGTGTGTGTGAGAGAGAGAGACAGTGTATGTGGTGTGAGAGAGAGAGAGACTATATGTGTGTGTGAGAGAGAGACAGTGTATGTGTTTGTGTGGTGAGAGAGAGAGAGACAGTGTATGGTTTGTGGTGTGTGAGAGAGAGAGACAGTGTATGTGTTTGTGTGTGTGTGAGAGAGAGAGACAGTGTATGGTGTGTGTGTGTGAGAGAGAGAGAGGTGTGTGGTGAGAGAGAGAGAGTGTATGTGTGTGTGTGTGTGAGAGAGACAGTGTATGTGTGTGTGTGAGAGAGAGAGACAGTGTATGTGTGTGTGTGTGTGAGAGAGAGAGAGGTGTGTGTGTGTGTGTGTGTGAGAGAGAGACAGTGTATGTGTGTGTGTGTGAGAGAGAGAGAGACAGTGTATGTGTGTGTGGGAGAGAGAGACAGTGTATATGTGTTTGTGTGTGAGAGAGAGACAGTGTATGTGTGTGTGTGTGAGAGAGAGAGAGAGACAGTGTATGTGTGTGTGTGTGAGAGAGAGAGACAGTGTATGTGTGTGTGTGTGTGAGAGACAGTGTATGTGTGTGTGAGAGAGAGAGACTATGTGTGTGTGTGAGAGAGAGACAGTGTATGTGGTGTGTGTGTGAGGAGAGAGAGAACAGTGTATATGTGTGTGTGTGAGAGGAGAGACAGTGTATATGTGTGTGAGAGAGAGAGAGACAGTGTATATGTGTTGTGTGTGTGTGTGTGAGAGAGACAGTGTATATGTGTGTTGTGTGTGTGTGTGTGAGAGAGAGACAGTGTATGTGTGTGTGTTGTGGAGAGAGAGAGACAGTGTATATGTGTGTGTGGTGTGTGTGTGTGTGTGTGAGAGAGAGACAGTGTATATGTGTGTGTGTGTGTGTGTGAGAGAGAGAGACAGTGTATATGTGTGTGTGTGTGTGTGTGTGTGAGAGAGAGAGACAGTGTATATGTGTGTGTGTGTGTGTGTGTGAGAGAGAGAGACAGTGTATATGTGTGTGTGTGTGTGTGTGTGAGAGAGAGACAGTGTATATGTGTGTGTGTGTGTGTGAGAGAGAGAGAGACAGTGTATATGTGTGTGACAAGAACAGTCATGAGAGGGAGCTCTTTCACCGTGTGGACGTGCTGTGATTCAGGGAGACAGCGGACAAATTCAGGAGGATACAGCTATCCAAAAATCACTGCATTTCAAACTAGTTAGGGACTCCTTTTACTTTTTGTTCAAATCTGACTTGTTCTCAGGAAGTATTAAGGTTTTTCTCTAAATTACAATGAACTTTAAGTTTGAGGATGAGACAAAGTGCACCTGGAAAGAGTCCCGAGAGAGCATGTACTTGTTTTTATTCTTTCATGAGGCAGTGTCTGAAAATGGCAGCCTTGTGTGTTATCCCTCACCTCCCTTCATCCTCAATGCTCAACCTGTGACTCTCATAGAATCCTACAGTGCAAAAAGAGGCCATTCAGCCCACCAAGTTTGTACCAACCTTAATCCCATCCAGCCCCAATCTCTGTAACCCCACACATTTACCCTGCTAATCCCTCGATACTAAAGGGTAATTTAGCATGGCCAATCCACCTAACCAGCACATTCTTGGACTGTGGGAGGAAACTTTTGCACCTGGAGGAAACTCACGCAGACATGGGGAGAATGTGCAGACTCCACACAAACAGTGACCCAAGCCGGGAATTGAACCGGGGGTCCTTGGCACTGTGAGGAACAGTGCTAACCACTGTGCCACCGTGCCACCCTACTGCCTCTCTTCTGAGGCAGTACGTACCTGCATGACAATCAAACTCAAAATCTTGTCACGAGTGGTTTACTTGCTGGTAAACTGACAGAAGGCACCGGAAAATGTGAGCGTTTACCCCTTTGAAAGAATTCTGTTGAGTGGAAAGGGAGCCAGGCATTATTCAGGCTTTGGAGTCCACTTGCGACCTACCCATCCTCAACAGGTCTACTCCTCAATTTATCGCTGAGTTCACAGTGGAATATGATTGGAGGGAGGAGGGGTGAGTGAAAATGAAATTTGTGACAAACATCAACTAAATAGGGTGAGCAAAGAGAGAGGAAATAAACTAACAAAACTGAGTTCCTTCACAGGAGGTTCTTGCCAAAACACTCCCACAAAGGCCAAGGCCCTGAGAGCGGAACCTGAAATGAGAGAAACGTGAAAGTGACCCGGCCCTAATTCTGAACCCCTGAAAAATTATTAGCAATATTAATGCTGGAACTGCCTCCTAAAATCCAAAATCATCTCCAGGATTTGGTGAGCATTTCTCCTAAAGATACGCCCAAAATGAAAGAACAATCATTGGTGGTTTTGCGCGTAAAGGAACATGGATGAAGAAACGAGTAACTTGAGGTTGTGTTCTGGGCTATTTCATTGGGGTTTTTTTTCTCTCTCTCCTTGCTGCTTGCTGCGTTAGATTAATTTTTTTTGGACCTAGATTCATTAGCTAGCTTTGAGATGCGAATA
The DNA here is from genome assembly GCA_024679065.1 of Sphyrna mokarran. NCBI lineage: Eukaryota > Metazoa > Chordata > Chondrichthyes > Carcharhiniformes > Carcharhinidae > Sphyrna > Sphyrna mokarran. The sequence continues at coordinate 2,675,131 of JAGIQG010000038.1, forward strand.
TATTTACGTGTGTGTGTTTTTTTAAAAGGAAGCTGCTGAATGCGTTAAACTGTCTCTTGAAGCTTTGCGGGGAATTAAAATGTGGGAGCGGGGGAAGCTTTTAGAGAAGGTGCTTTCTTCACTGTTTTAATTGCTGACGTTTTAAAATTGAGAAATGAATTCAACTCTTAGTAGAAATGAGACAAAAAAAATGTTTGCTTTAAACTGAAATGTTTCGATTGAACACTTTTATAGTTTTTTTTAAAAAAATAGACGTTTGGAGAGAGAGAGAGTGAGAGAGGCAGATGCAATTTTTTTTCGTAAATCTAGATACCACAGCTTTTTAAAAAATTTGTTAAGGATACACTTTGTTGCCATCGTGTTTTGAGTTCTATTTTGTGCTGAAGATAGTCTTTATTTGAATTTGTTTTTTGTTTTGTTACTGAGTGGACATGTTTGTGAAGAGACTTTTTTTTTGTTTGCCTCTGTTTTGTAAGATGAATGCTGTTCATTAGTGTCGGTTGAAAGGCATCAATTTTGGAAGAAATGGATATCTTGCCACATCCCAGATGTGGCAAAACACAAAGCTCTGGCCCATTGGAGTTTTGAGATTGGACCAACTGGGCAGGAAGAAGTTGAGATGGGGGGGGGGGGTGGTTGGGGGGGAGCAGGCGCGGCGGGGGTGGGATACCAAGTTGACCGGAATCCAAGATGGCCGACAGGAGGCTCCTGGGAAGGAAGTCCCGGAGAGCTGTGTCTGTTCACGTCAAAATGGTGGGCAGTGGGGGGAGGGGGCGGGAGCGGGACCCCGCCTCCTGCCACCCAGGAACAGCCAAGTTGACAAAACCAAATCCACAATGTTTTTGGGCTTGTGGGCATTGAAAAGTCCTCCTGATAAATGGGGAGACCACCTCTGTAACACGACTCAATTGGACAGATCAACTTGTGCTGGAAAAAATGGCTTATTCAAAGGACGTTTGCCAAGATACAGGGTCTCCCCTCTCTCCATTCCCTCGCCAAGGGCTCTGCTCCTCACTTAGGGTAGAAATGCAGCCTTTCAAGGGATTTTTTTCAGTTTGTTTGGGTTCTCCAACAGGAGGAAATGAGAATTCTTTTCCTCTTCCCCCCCTGCCCCCCTCCCCCACCACTCTCACCCTAACCCACCCTGGACATGGCACTTAGTTGTTGCAACTGCTTTTGACATCTAAAAAAAATCAACAAGTCATGTCCCTTGCCCCATCCACTCCCCCACCAAACCTCCTCCCACCCCGAACAAAGCACACACGGGGTGGGGAAACTCTGCAATCAGACTGTCTCACAATGGCGACGGTGGGGGGGAGGGCCAAAGATCTCACTGAGCTTGGGTGTCTGCAGATGGATGGGCTTCATCGAGACGGGAGGCCGGTTGGATAGCCGTGCAGGGTATCCCATTTGCTGAGCTCGCTTCCGAGGCAAAAGAACCACTAGAAGGCTCCGCGTGGCAGTGGAAAATCCTGCCGGCCTCTGTCCCTTTATCCCGAGGACCCTGTCCCATCAGAGCTATGGCCTCGCTGTTCCTGCGAAGCTGTTTGCCTGAAATTGGTGCCGACACTGCCTAGATCCTAGTTAGAGACAAGACAAACTGACTGGGTGCTTTCAGAGAGTTTTATTTACCAAAGAGTTACAAATCCATCCACCAGTCATTGAGGAAGCTTTATTATCTCCACTTTATTCGTTTTTGCTTTTTTTTTTGGACCTCACTGGACCAGTTTCACCGTTGTGGTTCCTCTAAGTGCACCTTGTTGTACAGTATGCCTTGCTGCTGGTTTTCTGTGGTTCATGACTAGAACCATGAAGGAAATGTATCACTGGTTATACAGTACCATCTCACATATTCACTTGCTCACACAATCAATCATTCATTCATTCACTCTCACCCACACACATACACATCAAAATGTACTTTGAAACTATGAAATTGTTGACTGATGGGGTTTTTGGGGATTTGTTTTTGGAGGGATGGACAATTATTTCTAACATGGCCCAGGGAAGTAACAATCCAAGTCATCCATTACTCTAAATCTGATCGATTCCTGCCTAACCATCCACAAAACAATTTGGGTCATCAAGCGAGCCACATTTTATCCCTAACCACGTATATAACCTAGGCTTACGCTTCAGTGTTCAGTGTGGCAGAAAACAGGGAGGAACATGGAGACCAACTAAGCCCGCTCCTCTGTGGCCTATTTTGAAAGGAGTTGGGGCAAGTCAGGAGGGGGAGGGGCCTCCCCAATAGTCATCTTTCCCTCAGAGTCATCAAATCCATACAGTGCAGAAGGAGGCCATTCAGCCCATTGAGTTTATACCAACCACAATCCCACCCAGTCCCTATTCCCATAACTCCACATATTTACTCTGTGAGTCCCCCTGACACTAAGGGGCAATTTACCACAGCCAATCCACCCAACCTACACATCCTTGGATACTAATGGGCAATTTAGCACGGCCAATCCCCATAACCTACGCATGTTTGGACACTAAGAGGCAAATTAGCATGGCCAATCCACCTAACCTGCACATCGGAGGAAACCCACAGACATGGGGAGAATGTGCAAACTCCACATAGACAGTGTTCCAAGCCGGGAATTGAACCCAGATCCCTGGCGCTGTGAGGCTGTGCCACCATGTTGCTTTAGGGCAGGATTTTCCAGCCTCGCTCATTCCGAAACTGTAAAATCCCGCCCGAAGTCTATGGACCTTTCCACAGTCTGCCCCTCGCTCGCTCTGATTCCTGAGTGGGAGGGACAGTAAAATTCTGGCCTTAATCTTTCACTTAAACTTTCTGCTGGGAACACCATTGTTCACGACTCAAGGAAATGGAATTCCATGTCAAAAATCTTGACTGTTCACAATCTGTGTTGAGCTCCATAAAGTGTGTTGCACACACCACATAGAATTGGGGTTGATCGAGAGAGGAACAGGAGGTTGAAATATAGTTCATCACATGACTCGGCCTGGCCTTCCGTACTGACCCGGCCCTCTCTTATTTCATTCATTTAACTACCTCACAAATAGGCCCTTCATTGAAATTAAGCTCCCCCCCCGCCACTATTTCTAAATCTGACGACATCACATGTCCCCTCTTGTCCGTTCGGCCTTCATTTTCAGGCTGCCACTGTTCCCAGGCTCCGCAGATTCCATTTAATTGGTTCTCGATTTTCCTTTTAACTTTATCAGGAATTTCATAGTTTCAAATGATTATCTGCTGCTGTTAAACCATGCGAGAGACTGTAGTATAGGGTTGTGAGTTTGTCTCCTAGCAACTGTCTCCATCCAACAACCATAATGCAAATGTTACTGCTTCTTGCTTCCTTTGGTGTTAAATTGGTCCCCTCCACCCACCCCATCAAATGTGTGCTTGAACGAGGTGACAGATCAAACCCCAGCAAAATTGGCAAGGTAATAATTTGGTGAAAGTTTTAAGGGATTGCTTGTTGTGTCTGTGTGCTGTCAAATCGTTTGCAGTTAGTGAGGGACCTTGAAAAATCGACTAGAAGGCTTAACTTCAAAAACTGGGCCCACAAGGCCTTCCCTGTGGAGAAACCGGATAGATTCCGGTGTCAAGGTGACCTTGACGTATACCCTCCATACCCTTCATGAGTTAATCCACCATGGACAAGGATACCCCGAGTTGGGCTGGAGAAGGGGAAGACGGTGCCCCAGAAGAGGGTAGCCTCTTGATGAGACGTTGAAGTCCTGAAGGAGAAGAGATAGCAACCTCAAAGCTTCAAGGACAGAATTGTCTTCATTTCCTTGTACTTGTGAGTCCCTGGTCCTTTTCCTTGTTTTTGTAAATATCTATTACCTTCTCCTCCCTCCATTACTCAGAGCCAGAAGTTAGTACAAATCCAAGCGGTGCCTCAGGGGAACCTTTCTCATTTTCTCTCCCAAAGCTACGCTAAATTATTATCCTACCTTCCAGCCACACCCCTGCAGCATGTTGGGACTCACAGTGCAAGAAGCTTCCGTGTTGTTATTCAATAGCGTGGCCCACCCATACTCTCACCTTTACGGAGTGTTAAACAACCAAGTGAGGGCAGGTGGGGGTGGGTACGAGTGAGGGCGGGTGAGGAAGAGTGAATGGAGAACGTGATTGTAGTGAAGTAGCAAATTGGGAGTAAATTGCACCATTAATGCGTTCTGTAAAATTAGTCAAGTATCCCAATATTAGCAATTCCACAGATAAATCATGCAGTTAAAAATGGAACAGAAAGATTTTACGGCCTCGCTCGCCCCGAAATCAGAAAATCCCTCCCATGGTCAGCCTCCCAGCGGGTGGGATGGTAAAATTTGTCCCAGAGGGTTGGGAACCTGACTGAAAATGTCTGGAAATGAACCCACTTCAATCCCCACCTTTTGGCCATTGCGTTTGCATTCCACATGAGTTTAAAGCACACATTCTAAGGGCATCAGAATAGTTTAAATTTCAAACAAATCTATAACTGCAAAAACACAGTCACAGTGGGAAAGGTTGGAAAGATTGGGAAACATATATCCGGGAAGGCAAATATTTAATTCACAAATTGATGGGGAAACCTCTTTCTTTTTTCCCCAAAGACAGGCAAAGGCCTGGGAGAGATGTCGCCTCGGAAGCTATCTCTGTGTGACAGTCATGTTGCTTCCCATTGGAAGATCCAGTGTTCAAATTCTGCTTGTGGTAAATTGGCATCATCTACACAGCAACAGTCAGAGAGGGTGGTGTGAAGGGAAGCAATTGTTATTCCGTGAGGAACTTTGTACGAAATGTAATAGATTCTCGGAAATGATCGGCACATTTGGATAATGTGATGTACTGCCTTTGTTTTGAGAGGAAAAAAAATCTGTATGGACTGAACAGAAATTCTATTAAATGGATTATTTTTTTGTCAATTTACAATGTCAGCACTTGGATGGTCACAAGAATGCAATGTTCCTCTCTTTAGTTTTGTGGCATTTATTGCCCATTCCTAATTGCCCCTCTGAGAGCAGTCAACCACATTGCTGTGGCTCTGGAGTCACGCGTAGGCCAAACCAGGCAAGGACATTTCATAATGCAACAAGAATCGATCATAAAACCTCTAAAGTGCAGAAAGAGACCATTCAGCCCATTGAGTTTGCACTGAAAACAATCCCACCCAGCCCCTATCCCCACAACCCCATGCATTTACCTAGCTAATCCCACTGACAGTAAGGGACAAAATTTAGCATGGCCAATCAACCTAACCTGCACATCTTTGGACTGTGGGACTCATGCAGACACAAGGAGAATGTGCAAACTCCGCACAGACGGTGACCCAAGCCGGGAATTGAACCCGGGTCCCTGACGCTGTGAGGCAACAGTGCTAACCACTGTGCCACCTTGATGGTCATCATCACTGAGACTAGCTTTTCAGTTCCAGATTTGATTGATTGAATTTCAATTCTGTTGGCTGCTGTGGTGGGATTTGTTCTCTAGAGCATGAATCTGAGGCCACTGGGTGACATGTCAGTGAATTACCATCTCCTCTTCAGCCACTGAAGCTGACCTTGAATAATACAGTCAGCTATGGCTAATCAGAGGTTGTGGGAGGTATGGCGAGGGTGGGGGGAGGGGGTGGCGAGGTTTGCAGGGAAGATGGTTCTGGCCTCAACTACTTTCTATGGGAGTGAATTCCACACATTCACCACCCTCTGGGTGAAGAAATTTCTCCTCACCTCAGTCCTAAAAGGTTTACCCCTTATCCTCAAACTCTGACCCCTAGTTCTGGACTCCCCCCACCATCGGGAACATTCTTTCTGAATCTACCCTGTCTAACCCTGTTAGAATTTTATAAGTTTCTATCAGATCCCCTCTCACTCTTCTAAACTCCAGTGAATATAATCCTAACCCACTTAAGTCTCTCCTCATGTGACTGACCTGCCACCCCAGGAATCAGCCTGTGCTCCCTCTATAGCAAGGACCATCCTTCCTCAGATAAGGACTCCAAAACTGCAGCCTCAGGAAGTAGAAGTAACTCCAGGCTGAATCGTGCAGGAACCACAGATGAATCGAATTGATGCAGCTTTTTGATTCCACGCTTTGTTTCCGGCTATGAACATCTGGTGATGAACATCTGTCTACCTCAGCTTCTCGAGGAGAAAGAGACCTCAATCGCCTCAAACAAAATGCCAATTGGCATCAAGGGTGTGGGGCTGGGGGGGGCATGGCCTTTTGCGGGGGGATTATGGCAGGGAGATCGGTGGGTGTCCCGCTGCTACCGGTGACAGAGGAAGGGAAGGGCTGGGCATCACTGTCGGGGGGATGGGGTACGTGGGGGGAGTTGGAGGACGGTTTCGGGATTGCTGATGGGCAGGGAGTTGGGGAGATCGGGTCTGCGGGAAAGGCAGGAGTGGGACTGGCCTGCAGATGTGTGGAAGGTCAGCAATTGGGGGCGGGGGGGGCGCAGTCAGCGTGGAAATGAGGCAGGGTCACGGGCTGTCCAGTAATCAGGATGCCAGCAGAGCGGGTGACTGTGTGTTCACCAATCTCAGCACTTTCAGATCAGCGCATGTGCAGTGTCTCGCTCAGCTCTATGCTGCCAGTCGGAATAAATCCCACCTATTGATTTCTATAGACATTCACGCTTGGATTCTCTGCAGTGTTCAGAGTGTGGGAGATTCATTTTGACACTCCCACTGAAAAAATCCACTGGCATTTACTCCAGTTTTAAAGTGAATTCAGCATAAATTTTTCTGGGAGAATCCTGGCCATTGTTTGTTATGTGCGATCCAGACAAAGCATACAATTCATAGAGTATATAGGGGAGAAGGAAAGGAGAGGGTGCAGAATGTAATGTTATAGTAAACGACAAGGTGTAGAGAAAGATCAACTTAATATTTGATTTGTTATTATCACATGCATTGGGATACAGTGAAAAGTATTGTTTCTTGCGTGCTGTACAGGCAAAGCATACCATTCATAAAGAAGGAAAAGAGAGGGTGCAGAATGTAGTGTTACAGTCACAGATAGGTAGAGAAAGATCAGAAATGAATTATTAGAGTGTTTGTAAGAGTGTTCAGTTTTAAAAGCATGGAACAACAGTAAAAGGTGGAATTAGAGGGGATGCTGAGGACAGCTCACCAGAAGTCACTTTGCTCCAGCACCAACTTGAATTTTTGATTGGTATGTTACGATGATTCCGTCTACATACTGCATTTTTAAAAATGTATTTATGAGATGTGGGAGTTGTTGACTAGATCAGGACCTTTTGCCCATCCCTTGTTGCCCTTGAGAAGGTGATAGTGAGCTGCCTTCTTGAACTGCTGCAGTCCCAGAGGTGAATGTATGTTGGCACCCTCAATATTCACTCCCTTCACCACCGATGCTCAGTAGCAGCAGTGTGTACCATCTACAAGATGCACTGCAGAAACTCACCAAGACGCCTTAGACAGCACCTTCCAAACCCACCGCCACTTCCATCTAGAAGGACAAGGGCAGCAGATACCTGGGAACACCACCACCTGGAGGTTCCCCTCCAAGTCCCTCACCATCCTGACTTGGAAATATATCACCGTTCCTTCAGTCACTGGGACAAAATCCGGGAACTCCCTCCCTAACAGCACTGTGGGTGTACCTACACCACACGGACTGACTGATGTCCAATAACAATCCGGGAACTCCCTCTCTAACAGCACTGTGGGTGTACCTACACCACATGGACTGACTGATGTCCAATAACAATCCTGGAACTCCCTCCCTAACAGCACTGTGGGTGTACCTACACCACATGGACTGACTGATGTCCAATAACAATCCTGGAACTCCCTCCCTAACAGCACTGTGGGTGTACCTACACCACACGGACTGACTGATATCCAATAACAATCCTGGAATTCCCTCCCTAACAGCACTGTGGGTGTACCTACACCACATGGATTGACTGATGTCCAATAACAATCCTGGAACTCCCTCCCTAACAGCACTGTGGGTGTACCTACATGTCAGGAACAGCAGTGATTCAAGCTGGCACCTCATCACTATCTTCTCATGGGGCAATTAAGGGTGGGCAATAAAAGCTGGCCTAGCCGGCGATACCTTTAAAGCCAGGGAAACTGGAAATTTATTGATGGCGCCAACACGAGAGTGCCTGGACTTGGTGATCAGTTTTCACTTCATCTTTTGGCACTTCTGAAGTGCTGTGTTGGAATTGGCAGACCCTCGTGACACTTTTTTGCAGACTCTGAGAACAGCGCTGCCCAAATATATTCCTCGTGTGACCCCATTTTGAGGCCGCAGATGCTGTGTGACCAGCCATCCCCCCCCCACAGCCACCCACCCCCCCCACCCCCCACCCCCCAGTGGAAGAAAAAAGGGGAGGAAGGGGTTGGGGGTGTTTTCTCTTGAGTGATGTGTGGGGGAGGAGGGAGGGATGGGGGCTCTTTCTTGGGGAAACAGGAGTTAAGTATTGGGGGAGGTGATTAAAAGGCAATTTAGACAATATGGCCATACCCGTCAGCAGACAAACAGAAGTGGGCATCTTTAAAGGGACCTTACAGCTGCCAGAAATTAGTCCAGGATGTGGGGAATGGAAGTGGTTATAACCCACGGTTTGGGAAATCCTGTCCTCATCCCTTCCCCACCCCTGCCTTCAAACTGAGAGAGCCTGTCTTACTTGACAAAAATTCAGTCAACAATATTGGGCCTGGTGTGAAATAAGCTTCCTTTGAAATATTTGGTAACAGAGCTGCCTCACAATGCTAGGGACCTGGGTTCAATTCCAGCCTTCGTGTGGAGGGGTGGGGTGGGGGGTGGGGGGGGGGTATCACTGTCTGTGTGAAGTTTGTATGTTCTCCCTGTGTCTGCGGGGTTTTCCTCTAAGTGTTCCACACTCCAGAGATGTGCAGGTTAGGGTGGATTGACTGTGCTAAATTGTCCCTTAGTGTCCAAAGATGTGTAGGTTAGGTGGATTGGCCATGCTAAATTGTCCCTTAGTGTCCAAAGATGTGTAGGTTAGGTGGATTGGCCATGCTAAATTACCCTTAGTGTCCAAAGATGAGTAGGTTAGGTGGATTGGCCATGCTAAATGTATGCAATTACATGGATAGGACGGGGGGGGGGGGAGAGCCTAAGATAGTCTGTTGGAAAGTCGGTGCAGGCTCGATGGGTTGAATGGCCTCTTCTGCATCTCAGGAATTCTATGATTCTCTTATGGTTTAATGAATGGAAACTTGGATGTGAAATTTCATAGTGTTTTTAGGCCACTAGTGCTAGGAAACAAGACAGTAGAAATGTCCTTCAGGGAAGGAAATCTGCCGTCCTTATCCAGTCTGGCCTATATGTGACTCTAAAACCACAACAACGTGGTTGACTCTCAACTGCCCTGAGTGGCTTTGCAAGCCACTCAATTCAAGGGCAATTAGCGGTGGGTAACAAATGGTCGGGACAGCCCATAAAAGAATTCAAAAAACAACTTTCAGTCTAATCACTTCATAGTTTATTCATAGTAAGGTTGCTAATTGTGATTAACTGTTCCTGGAGGCTTCATCACCTGACCCTTCACTTCCCCCCACCCCCTCCTCCCCAGCCAAACTCCAGCCATTAGTTGGCCAACACATCCCACCTTGTGACATACTGATCTTCCTGTGCCAATTGGAAAACAGAAAGACTCAGTACCCAATTGGACACTGCTTGACTGTCAACCAAACAGCCTCTTTTCCCCCATTTTCAATCTGCTGAAAAGAAATAGTCAAAGAAAATGACCCGAGAAAAACCCTAATCTCTTTGAATGTCCGGATTTTTTTTTTAGGGTTTCACAGAGCAGGACCTGATCGTCAAATCCCTGGAGACTCCAGACCAATCCTGGCAGGGTTGGTAACCCATGATGGAGTCGGACTGCCGTTGGTTGATTTGAGTCACGCTGGGGTTAATCCGGATGGAACTGGTGGAGGCAATGCCACTTACATCCAAAAACATCCTGATTTTTTGGCACTGATTTAGGATTTTAATTCGCCTGCATGTGGCCCCGCCTGGCCATGATTGACAGTGCGAGTTTGCACCAGTGGCGCTGGTTAAGAAAAGCTCTTCAAGTTGGGTTTGCTTTCTTCAATAAGCAAGCAGCGGTCTGTACGGTTCTCATTTCAAAGGGTCTTGAATTAACTCACGGAATACTTGAAAGAAAAACTGTCACGTTCTATTACTCTGCTGGAAGATTTAAGCTGATTTTACACAAAGCCTGAAGCTTCAGTTTACCACTATGACTTCAAAGCACACTTTGGGGCAATTTTCTGTTGGCAGCCAGAGCAGAAACACTATCCCCAAACACGCACATTTATATATCTTTTTTTTAATATCTGTAACTAAAGCGGTAATTTGCCTCTTTCTGTGCAAGCAAATGCAAGAATTGCCATCACTTTAGTGCCTCAGACAAGCACAGTTTCAACACACTTGTATTCCATCAATTTAATGTCTATGAAAGCGCACCATTGTCTGCTCCCTTGATATTGCGTTAATTACTGGTGTTCTGGGTGGTCCTGGAGACATGGGATAAAGTCGGAGACTGGTTTGCATTCGTAGCAGATTTGGTACACAGCAGTAAACAGAGGGAATCTGCAAAGGAATGGAGAATTAGCAAATCAAAGGTGGTTACGATAACACGGTGGCACAATGGTGAGCACTGCTGCCTTACAGCGCCAGGGACACGGGTTTGATTCTGGCCTTGGATCATCACTGTCTGTGTAGAGTTTGCACATTCTCCCCATGTCTGCGTGGGTTTCCTCCAGGTATTCCAGTTTCCTCCCACAGTCCAAAGATGTGCAGTTTAGGTGGATTGGCCATGCTAAATTACCCCTTAGTGCCCAAAGACGTGCAGGTTAGCGAGTTTGACCATGCTAAATTGCCCCTTAATGTCCAAAGATGTGCCAGTTAGGGGGATTGGCCATGCTAAATTGTCCCTTAGTGTAAATGAACAGGCGCTGGAGTGCGGTGACTGGGAGATTTTTACAGTAACTTCATTGCAGTGTTGGTGTAAGTCTACCTGTGACCATAATAAATAAACTTTACAGCTTGGTTGTGCTGCTGAGCGAGTAATCCAGAGACCACACTTCACGATCCAGGGGCCCTGGGTTAAAACCCTGTTGTGGCAGTTGGGAGAATTTAGATTCAGTTGATTAATCTGGAGTTCAAAAGTTAATGTCAATAATGGTATTGTTATAAAAATCCATCTGATCTTCCTTTACTGACGATATTCTGCCACCCTTACCTGGTATGGCCGACATGTGACTGTTAAATGCTTTCTGAAGTGATTCATAGAGTGGTTCAGGCCATTTGCCCTCTTGTATTCTCTGTGAGGGTAATTCAGATAGTTGGGGGGAGTTTTTCCATCCCACCCACCACGGGAATCGTAGCAGGTGAGGGGAGAGGACTTTGCAAAGGTCTGTTAACCTCAGGTGGGATTTTCCCACCCCGTATCTTTTCCCTATAACCCTGCAAATCCTCCCTTCAGATAATGGTCCAATTTCCTTTCGTAGACCTTGCTTGACCCTACCTCCACCACCCTCTCAGGCAGTGCATTCCAGATCATGGAATCCCAACAGTGTAGCTGGAGGCCGTTTGGCCCACTGAGCCTGCACTGATAGCAATCCCATCTTATCCCTGTAACCCCACATATTTACCCTAGTTAAATCCCTCCAAACTAGGGTCATTTTAGAATGGCCAATCAAACTAACCCACACAACTTTGGATTGTAGGAGGAAACCGGAGCACCCGGAGGAAACCCACACAGATACAGGGGGGATGTGCAAACTCCATACAGACAGTGACTCAAATTGGGAATTGAACCTGTATCCCTGGCACTGTGAGGCAACAGTGCTAATCACTGTGCCAGCGTGCTGCTCCTTCTTCTGGTTGTGCATGCGTAGGAGGAACCCACATTGGTACTAAGTTGGTCATTTCATGATCCTGTGATGGTTGCAATGGGAGCTGGAACGGTATTGACACTGAGGTTACAGGTAGGCACACAATTGGGGCAGTGTAGAGGGTGTTCTCTTCAGCAAGGTTAAACATGAGCTGGGCATAGTTGTGTGGAGCCTGGGTCTCCAAAATGCCAAATGTTCCATTTCCTACTCCCAACATCCTTCACAATGGTGAGGGCAAAGTTCACAGAGGAAAACAAAAATGACGTAGGTTATGGAGGCACAAAATGATGGCATCCCCTTCATCATACTGCAAGAAGTGGCATTTTCCCCGAAGTTTGCATTCCTCTCTCCTCAGGAAGAACAAAAATATGTCCTGTTTTTATTTATTTGTGGGACACGGGCGTCGCTGGCTGGCCAGTATTTATTGCCCATCCCTAGTTGCCTGAGGGCAGTTGAGAGTCAACCACATTGCTGTGGCTCTGGAGTCACATGTAAGTCAGACCGGGGTAAGGACGGCAGATTTCCTTCCAGAAAGGACATTAGTGAACCAGATGGGTTTTTTCCGACAATGGTTTCATGGTCATCAGTAGAATCTTAATTCCAGAAATTTTTCATTGAATTCAAATTCCACCATCTGCCGTGGCGGGATTCGAACCCAAGTCCACGCGACATTAGCTGAGTTTCCTGGATTAATAGTCTAGCGATAATACCACTTGGCCATCATCTGCCTGAGAGATTGAGTAGATTCGGTTGATACTCGCTGAATGGCCTCCTTCTGCACTGCCGTTCTAAAGAAGCAGCGACGACATTGGTTATTTGCTGTGTGTTGTTCAGGAAGTAGTGAAACAGGCTGGGCAGTCTCTGTACGTGTGAAGTGTGCCTGCACAACACTTACCTGTGGACCAGGTTGTGAAGCTGGAGAGTGCGATTGATTTCAATCGCTGTCCGCGGTCCCTGGAGCTTCTGTCCATTCAGCATCTCTTCTTCCAGCTGTGCAATAGTCTGAAGAAGGACACACAACCCCACTGTGAACTTCCAAACAAATTCATTCAGGACAACTTGAGATTTTTTTCCTTATAGTTAAGCGAACACTATCACAGAATCACAGAGTCCCGACAAGGAGGCCATTCAGTCCATCGAGTCTGCACTGACTTTTCAACAGAGCATCTTATCCAGACCCAACTCTCACTCAATCCCCTTAACCCCAGGTATTTACCCTGCAAATCCACCCTAACCTGCACATCTTTGGACACTAAGGGGATAATTAAGCACGGCCAATCCACCTAATCTGCACATCTTTGGACACTAACGGAAAATTTTGCACAACCAAGTGCCTAACCTGCGCATCTTTGGACACTAAGGGACAATTTTAGCATGGTCAATCTACTGAACTTCACCATGGCAGTTGGTGGAATTTAAATTCAATGAATTCTGGAATATAAAGTTAGTCTTGGTAATGGTGGCGATAGAACTATCTCTGATTGTTTTAGAAACCCATCTGGTTCATTAACGCCCCTTTAGGGAAGGAAATCTGCTGTCCTTACCTAGTCTGGCCTACATTTGAGTCCAGAGCCACAGCAATGTGGTTGACACTCAACTGCCCTCTGAAATAGCCTTACTAGCCATTCAGTTTAAGGGCAATTATGAATGGGCAATGCCTTCATTAAATGTTGAATAAGTAGAGGAAGAGATGCATAAGGAGAAGGTACCCAAAAGTGGCACTGGAGCCTGTGGAAAGGGGTGTCTCCAGGAAACGAGGGGATTTGGGTCATTCTGGCATAGCTAGCAACTGCAGCGTCGAGGTTTTGGGGTGAGGAAGTGATTGGAGTCGAGGGATCCAGCTGTTTTCCCCCTCACCTTTCCTGTTACTGTGAAGGCCTCGGCGATTTTCCTGTTGTGGCCCCCGTAGCAGGTGGCAATGAGATCTGCCACCCCGCAGCTCTCGAGGAAGGTCGAGCACTGAACTGGGCCCCTGCAGCACAGCCTGGCAAAGGCAATCATCTCCATCAGCCCCAGCCGGATCACAGCGGCCTTTGTGTTGTCCCCGCAGCCTAGTCCGTCACAAAATCCAGCCCCCACTGCAACCACATTCTAAAAGGGGAAGAAACGGGGATGTGAGCATTAGCAAATGGTCAGACACACAGAGCAGGGCCAAATTACCCACAATTCCAGTGAATCACTGACCAAACTGGTCAAGTAATATGACAGAAAGACAATATTGCATTTATGCGAGATCTCACAGGGTCCTCTCATAACACAGCCTGTTAAAGTACTGCTTTAATGTCACTAAAGCCCACCAACGCCTCTACTTTCTCAGGAGATTCAGGAAATTGGACATGTCAGCCACGACTCTCACAAACTTTTACAGATGCACCATAGAAAGTATTCTTTCTGGTTGTATCACAGCTTGGTCTGGGCTCCTGCTCTGCCCAAGACTGCAACAAACTACAAAGGTTCATGAATGTAGCCCAATCCATCACACAAACTAGCCTCCCATCCATTGACTCTGTCTACACTTCCTGCTGCCTCAGAAAAGCAGCCAGTATAATTAAGAACCCCACGCACCCCGGACATTCTCTCTTCCACCTTCTTCCATCGGGAAAAAGATACAAAAGTCTGAGGTCACGTACCAACCGACTCAAGAACAGCTTCTTCCCTGCTGCTGTCAGACTTTTGAATGGACCTACCTTATATTAAGCTGATCTTTCTCTGCACCCTAACTATGACTGTAACATATTCTGAAACCTCTCCTTCTCCATATGTACTCTATAAATGGTATGCTTTGTCTGTATAGTGTGCAAGAAACAATACTTTTCACTGTATCCCAATACATGTGACAATAATAAATCAAATATTAAGTTAATCTTTCTCTACACTCTAGCTCTGACTGTAACACTACATTCTGCACCCTCTCCTTCTCTATGAACGGTATTCTTTGTCTGTATATTGTGCAAGAAAAAATACTTTTCAGTGTGCTAATACACGTGACAATAATAAATCAAATATTAAACTGATCTTTCTCTACACTCTAGCTGTGACTGTAACACTACATTCTGCACCCTCTCCTTTCCTTCTCCCCTATGTACTCCATGAACAGTATGCTTTGTCTGTATAGTGCGCAAGAAACAATACTTTTCACTGTATCCCAATATATGTGACAATAATAAATCAAATATTAAGGTGATCTTTCTCTACACCCTAGCTATGACTGTAACACTACATTCTGCACTCTCTCCTTTCCTTCTCTATGAACAGTATGCTTTGTCTGTATAGTGCGCAAGAAACAATACTTTTCACTGTATCCCAATACATGTGACAATAATAAATCAAATCAAATCACTCTCAGAGAAGAGTGAGACCACCTGAGCCATGCTGATGCAGAGTGGTTTTGATCGGGTTAAAGTTGATGCCGTTGTCAGTTGATGAGGGCCACAGAGATAACTTTCTGAATGAAAGACAAACAGGCTCAGAGTGCCTGGGAAAGAGGCTTTTTCCACCCAGCAGGCAATCGTTTGTCACAGTGGCTGCTGCTGCATTTAGCTGTGAATCATTTACAATGAAAAGAAAAGTGATCATAACTCAGTGACACAGTTACGTGGGCCGGAAACCTCCAAATACATCTGGGCTGGCATTCCTGCATTTACAACCTTGCGTAGCCATTTTACCACCTCCTGATTGGACATGTGAGCCAGTTGGTTGGCTTTAAGGTCATTGCCCTCCCTCACCTCGTCCCACCCGGGTCAGCAGCTGAAGCTGGGAGCTTCACAGTCTTGTCAAGTACTTAATTCATCAACTAAAAACATGGAGGAGGAGCACCTTGCTCCTTTGAAAAAGAAGGCACGGTGGCACAGTGGTTAGCACTGCTGCCTCACAGCTCCAGGGACTTGGGTTCAATTCTTGGTTTGGGTCACTGTCTGTGTGGAGTCTGCATGTTCTCTCCGTGTCTGCGTGGGTTTCCTCCAGTTGCTCCGGTTTTCTCCCACAGTCCAAAGATGTACAGGTTAGAGGGATTGGCCATGGTAAATTGCCACTTAATGTCAGGGGATTAGCAGGGTAAATAGATGGGGTTAGAGAAGTAGGGCCTGGGTGAGATTGTGGTTGGTACAGACTGGATTGGCCAAGTGGCCTCTTTCTGCATTGTAGGATTCTATGAACACGTAACTTTTAGAAGCTATGAAGTACATGGTAGAGTTTGTAGGAGGAAGACACAATCGCAAAACTCAAAACGTTAAAATAACAAAGTCAGCAAAGCAGATACGAGAGATCGTGGCTTACCTTTAAGGCCCCGCAGATCTCCACAGTGTCTGCCTCCTCCACCACCCGGATCCGGAAGTTTTGAGTCTGCAGCAGTTCTTTTGAAACATTTCCGTGTGCAATGTCTGCAGCTCCTGTTCAGGAGAAGTAAGGCAAAGTTAACTGAAAAAGGGTAAATGTAACTGGCCTCATATTGCTCCGCCGTTTACATTCCAGAGGTATGTTAATACAGCATGATCATAGATTCCTACAGTGCAGAAGGAGGCCATTCGGCCCATTGTGTCTGCACCAAACACAATCCCACCCAGGCACTATTCCTGTAACCCCACATATTTACTCTGCTAATCTCCTTATCATAGCCAATCCATCTAACCTACACATCTTCAGACACTAAGGGGCAATTTAGAATGGTTAATCCATCTAACCTACACATCTTTGGATGCTAAGGGGCAATTTAGCATGGCCAATCCCCCTAATCTACCATGCAGTACCTTATCAAAGGCCTTGCTAAAGTCCATGTAGACAACATCAACTGCACTGCCTTCATCTACCTTCTTGGTTGCCCCTTCAAAAAAACTCAATCAAATTTCTGAGATATGATTTTCCACTCGCAAAGCCATGCTGACTGTCCCTAATCAGTCCTTGCATCTCTCAATGCCTGTAGATCCTGTCTCTCAAA
The DNA here is from genome assembly GCA_024679065.1 of Sphyrna mokarran. Taxonomy (NCBI): domain Eukaryota; kingdom Metazoa; phylum Chordata; class Chondrichthyes; order Carcharhiniformes; family Carcharhinidae; genus Sphyrna; species Sphyrna mokarran. Next base: position 2,691,932 of record JAGIQG010000038.1, read on the forward strand.
ATCCAACAACTTACCCACCACAGATGTGAGGCTCACTGGCCTGTAGTTCCCAGGATTTCCCCCGCAGCCCTTTTTAAACAAAGGCACAATATTTGCTACTCTCCAATCTTTAGGCAACCTCATCCGTGACTATCGATGATTCAAATATCTCAGTTAGGAGACCTGCAATTTCCTCTCTAGCCTCCCACAATGTCCTGGGATACACTTCATCAAGTCCTGAGGATTTATCTACCTTGATGCACTTTAAGATTTCCAGCACCTCCTTCTCTGTAATACTTACACTCCTCAAGATGTCACTATTTATTTCCCCAAGTTCCCTAACCTCATGCTTTTCTCAACAGTAAATACTGATGAGAAATATTCATTTAGGATCTCACCCATCTCTTCTGGATCTGCATATACATGACCTTGTTGATTCTTAAGAGGCTCAACTCTGAGGCAAGCTAGGCCTCCCTTCTCTGTATCTTGTCCCCCGCGCTCTTGCCCGCTCACCTCATTGCCATGGTCAAGGTTAGAGAGTGTTTGTGAGCAGAACCCCCCAGGGGGCGAGCATGGTGGCCCACCATTTTGTGTCACTGAAGGAGATTGCAGCTCCTGCGCGCTGTCCCCATACGCAGCGCACACACCCTTTGGCCGAGTGGGAGATGACCGGGGGGTATTACCGATAGTGCCTTCACAGAATTTCTCAGCTGCTACTTCACTGGCCAGACAGGCTCCCGACAGCACAGTGACTTCAATCCCCAGTATCTCCCGGATCACATCAGATGCCAGCTTCAGACCATCCAATCCAGTGTCAAAGCCCTGTGGCAAATCACATTGAAGAACCAGCTTTAATGACTACTTGCAGAATTCAAAGGAAAGTTGAAAGAGAAGGAGGCCATTCGACTCACAATTTCTGTACGATACCTTTTATTCATGGGCATCGCTCTCTGGACCCAGCATTTGTTGCCCATCCCTAATTGCCTCTCGAGAGGGTGTGGTGAGCTGCCATTTTGAACCCACTACAATCCACTTGGTGTAGGTACACCCACCATGCTGTTAGGGAGGGAGTTCCAGGATTGTTATTGGACATCAGTCAGTCCGTGTGGTGTAGGTACACCCAGAGTGCTGTTAGGGAGAGAGTTCTAGGATTGTTATTGGACATCAGTCAGTCCGTGCGGTGTAGGTACACCCACAGTGCTGTTAGGGAGGGAGTTCCAGGATTGTTATTGGACATCAGTCAGTCCATGTAGTGTAGGTACACCCACAGTGCTGTTAGGGAGGGAGTTCCAGGATTGTTATTGGACATCAGTCAGTCCGTGTGGTGTAGGTACACCCACAGTGCTGTTAGGGAGGGAGTTCCAGGATTGTTATTGGACATCAGTCAGTCCATGTGGTGTAGGTCCACCCACAGTGCTGTTAGGGAGGGAGTTCCAGGATTGTTATTGGACATTGGTCAGTCCATGTGGTGTAGGTACATGCACAGTGCTGTTAGGGAGGGAGTTCCAGGATTGTTATTGGACATCAGTCAGTCCGTGTGGTGTAGGTACACGCACAGTGCTGTTAGGGAGGGAGTTCCAGGATTGTTATTGGACATCAGTCAGTCCGTGTGGTGTAGGTACATGCACTGTGCTGTTAGGGAGGGAGTTCCAGGATTGTTATTGGACATCCAGTATTTTGACCCAGCAACAATGAAGGAACGACCGATATATTTCCAAGTCAAGCTGGTGGGTGAGTTGGAGGGGAACCTCCAGGTAGTGATGTTCCCAGATACCTGCTGGAAGGTAGTGGTCACAGATTTGGAAGGTGCTGTCAAAGGAACCTTGAGGAGTTGCTGGAAGTCATGGAGAACACAAAAACGGAAAAGAGAAAACAGGTGGGGTTGTGCGGGACGGAAGAAAGAGAGTGACAGGGAGGAGGGAGAGAGTGAAGAGGTGAAAGAAAGGAGGATCCAGCGTATGACTGCAGGGTCACTCTGTACCTTGATAAGAGAGATTCCAATCACAGAAGGCTTGATGTGACCTTTCAACTCATCACAGGTCTGTCTGATGAACTGCTGTGGCACAGCAAATATCAAGATGTCTGCATCTCTTGCTGCATCCAATAGGTCCGGCACTGCAATCTAAACAGATTGGACATCAACCGTCAACAAATAAGTGACATCCAGGACTGGGAAATATACACAGAACAGAGCCAATTCACCAGTGACTTAATTAGAGTCATAGAATTTTACAGCACGGAGTCAATGGATGGGAGGCAAAAACAGAAAATGCTGGAAAATCTCAGCAGGTCTGACAGCGTCTGGATTTGAAAGGTCACATTAAATTGAGGGGCTAACCGACTCAAAAAACAGCTTCTTTCATGCTGCCATCAAATGTTTGAATGGGCTTATCAAGTATTAGATCTTTCTCTACACCCTAGCTCTGACTGTAACACTACATTCTGCACCCTCTCCTTTCCTTCTCTATGAACGGTATGCTTTGTCTGTATAGTGACGGGAAACAATACTTTTCCCTGTATCCCAATACATGTGACAATAATAAATCAAATATTCAGTTGATCTTTCTCTACACCCAGCTATAACTGTAACACTACATTCTGCACTCTTTTCTTGTCTTCTCTATGAATGGTATGCTTTGTCTGTATAGTGCACAAGAAACAATACTTTTCCCTATATCCCAATACATGTGACAATAATAAATCAAATCAAATCAAACCCAATTCCAAAGCACTTGCACGTGGCTCAGTTGATGGCTATAATAATTCCAACGTATTTGATTGGGGTTCTTCCCTCTCTGCTTTCCTGTGATGGCTCCACTTCCAACCACCGAGCTTTAATCATGGCAAAGATTTCCCTCCAATCCTTCACTCTTTTTGCTCTATTTCCTATGCTCCTGCCATCTGCTTTCAACAGGAGAACAGGATCCTATTCAGCTTCAACCGTATCCATCCACTCAATCATCTCTCACTATCTCTGGCAGTACAGTCAGAAAGATGTGATGGTTAAGTGCATTGACCATGCTCAAGGTCCCTCAAAGTTGGGCACTCTGAGCCTTATGAGCCAAGTCGGTTTCACCCTTCCCTTTCTGCTTTCCAGAGACATCTTTCCTTCAGGAGATGTGATGGGGGGGAACGTTGACAAGATTGGCATTGTCCATACTGCGGAATTTACCATCATCCTTAGCAACCTGCATTTTGATAGTGCTTTTAACCAAGGGTTTCACAGGAGGGTTGCGAGCCAGATTTGACAACAAGCCACAGAAGGAGATATTAAGATGAGTGACCAAGTGTTTGGCCCCCAGAGATGGATTTTTTAAGGAACGTCTTAAATGAGGAAAGCAAAGTGGTGAGGTTTAGGGAGGGAATTCCAGAGCTTAGGGCCCAAGCAGCCGGAGACATGGCCACCATTGGTGGAGCGATTAAAATTAGGGATGCTCAGGAGGCCAGAATTGGAGGAGTGCAGAGATCCCGGGAGGGTTGTGGAACTGGAAGAAATGACAGAGTTCGGGACGGGTGGCAGGATTTGAATCCAGGGAAAACAAGGGGGTTTGATGAATTGAGGGTGTTGTTGTATTGGGAGTTAATGTGGAATGAGCAAACACAGAGGTAAGTGGGATTTAGCGTGGATTGGGATTTGGGCAGCAATGTTTTAGATGAGCTAAAATCTATGGAAGAGGGAGAGGCCAATCAGGGAAACATTGGAATGGCTGCATTTTGAAGTTCCAAAGGCACCAGATGAAAGTTTCAGCAACAGATGGGAAATATTCGGGCAGCGGAGGCCAATGATGGTGGGGATGGAGCGATCATGTGGTCAGAAGTTTCACTCAGGACCCTGAGGTTGTGAACAAATTGGTTGGATAACTAGACTCAAGAGTCATTCCGTGGGGGTCTTTTTTTTTAATAGAATCCCAACAGTGCAGAAGGAGGCCATTTGGCCCATCGAGTCTGCACCAACCACAATCCCACCCAGTCCCTATCCCCATAGCCCCACATATTTTGCCCTGTTAGCCCCCTGACACTAAGTGGCAGTTTAGCTTGACCAATCCACCTAACCTACACATCTCTGGACACTCACATCTTCTCTCCAATCAAAGTTGAACAACACTTACCACATTGATAGGCAGCTTGAATCCAGGCAGATACTTCACATTCTCATGGTCTGTGTTTATAATTTCTGTAAGCTTCCTGTCCTTCACCATCTCTTCAAGCACCCACATGATCACCGTGTTGTCAAATCTCTTACTTTTGGCCGCGTTCTCTCCAGCAATCTTTCCGATGGCCGATCCCCTGTGAGGAAAGGGAGGGGGAGAAAATAATGACTCAAATTTATAAGAGAATGAAAAAAGAAATAACTTGCCTTTACAGAGCACCTATTGCAACCTCCCAAAGCGCTTCACAGCTGAGGAAGCACTTCCAAAGTGTTGTAATTCATGATGTTGCAGTACCTCTGACAGTGCGGCACTCCCTCAGGATTTCACTGGAGCCCTCGCCTGGATTATGTGCTCACCTGTGCCCTTTGCCTCAGATGCGAGCGTGTCACGCACGAAGCCTAGGCCTCACTCCTTTGAACTGCATTAATGCTGTTTGGATTGCTTTCCTCAAATGTCCATCCCTCTCATCTGACAACCATCGAAACCCTTGACCATTAGACCATAAGACAAAGGAGCAGAATGAGGCCACTCGGCCCATTGAGTCTGCTCCGCCATGGCTGATATTTTTCTCATCCCCATTCTCCTGCCTTTTCCCCTGATCCCCTTATTAATCAAGAACCCTATCTATCTCTGTCTTAAAGACACTCAATGTTAATGTAAGCCTACTTATGACAGTAACCCAAGCTGGGAATTGACCCTGGCACTGCAAAGCAGCACTGTGCCATCTAGCTGTGGACAGAGAGACTGCAGCTCCAGAAATGAATGACTTGCATTTGTTTATGCTTTTCACAATCACAGGACAAAGCACAATTCAGCTAATAAATTCTTTATAAAGTGTGGTCTCTGTTATAGGGTGGAATTTACACACCGTAACTCTCACAATGTGACAAGGACCAAATCATCTGTTTTTTGCGATGTTGATCGAGGGATAAATACTGCACAGGATACCAGGGACAACTCAAAGAATAAAGAAAATTCCAGCACAGGGACAGGCCCTTCGGCCCCTCCAAGCCTGCACCGACCATGCTGCCTGACTGAACTAAAACCCCCTCCCCTTCCAGGGACCATATCCCTCTGTTCCATCCTATTCATGTATTTGTCCAGATGCCCCTTAAAACTCACTATCGTATCTGCTTTCACTACCTCCCCCAGCAGCGAGTTCCAGACACCCACCGCCCTCTGTGTAAAACACTTGCCTCGTACATCCCCATTAAACCTTACCCTTCACACCTTAAACCTGTGCCCCTAGTAATTGACTTTTCCACCCTGGGAAAAAGCTTCTGTCTATCCACTCTGTCCATGTCTCTCATAATCTTGTAGATTTCTATCAGGTCTCCCCTCAACCTCTGTCACTCCAGTGAGAACAAATCAAGTTTCTTCAACCTTTCCTCATCACTAATGCCCTCCATACCAGGGCAACATCCTGGTCAATCTTTTCTGTACCCTCTCCAAAGCCTCCACATCCTTCTGGTAGTGTGACGACAGAATTATACTGTGTCGCCAATATCCTGCCGCCACCCCCCCCCCCCCCCCGCCACCGCCGCCGCATCACCCCGCCTCCCACAATGTAAACCCTTTAGCACAGCAGTGGGCCATGTCTGGCTCATCTGAGTGCGGCCCTCACTAGACATTGTGTTGACCATTGCCCTGGGTTGCCCCATTCCGCTGATTCCCATCCGTGTAGTTTGTTTTTCCTGCCGGTGTGACTAAAGTGATTCGTATGTAAAGCAAGGGTGAGTGAAGTGAGGTGTGTGCTGATTCCACACAACACTGAGTGTGAGAGCCGTGCGCTCCCTCTGTGTCCAAAGTGTCAATATTTCTTTTGTTTTTATCATTGAGAGTTGATATCAGTTCTATTAATATATAAATGATGAAGCATTTTCTATAACTCATTCTGGAATATTCAGTGTGGATTAAACATACTGAATCTTATTCATGGGGACACGGTTAGTGAAGAAGCCTGATTTCAATCTCGCAGCCCAGTGAGATGGAGGGGGATCACTCACACTGCCCACACACCAACCCAGATTGCCCCTCACTGAGCTGGCATCTTGTGTGTTAAAAGACTGCATTGCAAAATTCAAATGGAGAGAAATGGGGTGGAGAGAGATGTGGAGAAAAGCCAGTAGATTTCACAGTTAAATCTAGGTTGTAACCTTCCAACACCAAGGACTAAGCCTGGGAAGATTCATTGCCATTCTATTTTTAAACATGCAGAGGAAAGTTGGGCCACAGAAGTCAAATTTAAAAAGTATTTGGTGCCAAGTGAGAGGGCATAATGGAAGAGGCAAAGAGAAAAATACGAGGAAATGTAGCAATTTTAGCACACTTTGCAAGTTACCAGGAGTTTTTTTGACAAAGTCACCACTTCCCGGGCTATGTTGCTTTGGGAAACAAATCAAGGTCAGCAAGGCCCAAAGATTCAGTTCAACATTCCATGGACAGCCTCACAGGACAGAGGGGGTCATGGTGGCCATATTGGGCTCAATTTAGTTTTATAAATTGACAAATTGATGTGACTATATTGTCCTTTTTTTCAAAGCAATAAAGAATCCCGTAATTCCTACCCTCTGCTAAACTGTGGGCATGAACACTGGCATATAGTTCTACAAATGGGCAGCATGGTGGCACACTGTTGCCTCACAGTGCCCAGGGACCCAGGTTCGATTCCCGGCTTGGGTCACTGTCTGTGTGGAGTTTGCATGTTCTCCCCGTCTCTGTATGGGTTTCCTCCAGGTGCTCCAGTTCCCTCCCATAGTACAACGTTGTATGGGTTAGGTGGTTTGGCTATGCTAAATTGCCCTTAGTGTCCGAAGGTGGGCAGGTTAAGTTGACTGGCCATGCTAAATTGCCATTCCGTGCCCCAAGATGTGTAGGTTCTCCCCATGTCTACATGGGTTTCCTCCGGATGCTCCGGTTCCAGATACCAAAGATGTGTAGGTTAGGGTGGATTGGCCATGCTAAATTGCCCCTTAGTGTCCAAAGATGTGCAGGTTAGGATGGATTGGCCATGCTAAATTGTCCCTTAGTGTCCAAAGATGTGCAGGTTAGGGTGGATTGGCCATGCTAAATTGTCCCTTAGTGTCCAAAGATGTGTAGGTTAGGGTGGATTGGCCATGCTAAATTGTCCCTTAGTGTCCAAAGATGTGTAGGTTAGGTGGATTGGCCATGGTAATTGCCCCTTATGTCCAAGATGTGTAGGTTAGGGTGGATTGGCCATGGTAAATTGCCCTTAGTGTCCAAAGATGTGTAGGTTAGGGTGGATTGGCCATGCTAAATTGCCCCTTAGTGTCCAAAGATGTGCAGGTTAGGTGGATTGGCCATGCTAAATTGCCCCTTAGTGTTTTCTCTGTTTTAAAGGATTGTCCCTTTAGCCTGAGGTTGTACCCTCTCTGGTTCTAGTTTTTTCTACTAGTGGAAACATTCTCTCCACATCCACTCTATCCAGGCCTCGCAGTATCCTGTAAGTTTCAATAAGATTCCCCCTCATCCTTCTAAACTCCAACGAGTACAGACCCAGAGTCCTCAACCGTTCCTCATACAACAAACTCTTCATTCCAGGGATCATTCTTGTGAATCTCCTCTGGACCCTTTCCAAGGCCAACACATCCTTCCTTGGGGTCCAAAACTGCTCCGAATACTCCAAATGGGATCTAACCAGATATTCCATGCTTTTTTTCATCCAAAAATAAACCACTACTTGTAATTATTGTTAAACTGATGCAATTGCTCTGTTTGGAAAAATATTAATTCTTTTTTTAGGAGTTCATGGGACATGGGCGTCGCTGGCTGGGCCAGCATTTATTACCCATCCTTAGCTGCCTTTGGAGGACAGTTGAGAGTCAACCGTGTTGCTGTGGCTCTGGAGTCACATGTAGGCTAGATCGCGTAAGGACGGCAGATTTCCTTCCCTAAAGGACATTAGTGAACCAGATGGGTTTTTCTGACAATGCTTTCATCAGTAGATTCTTAATTCCAGATATTCTTTTATTGAATTCAAATTTCACCATCAGCTGTGGCGGGATTTGAACCCGGGTCCCCAGAGCATTAGCTGAGTTTCTGGATTAATAGTCCAATGATAATACTACTATGCCATCACTGTCCCTTTAGGATCTGCAGAGCATTACCCTGGGTCTCTGAATTACTAGTCCAGCAACAATATCAGAGCCTCCCTGCTTCTTCAAAAGCACACTTATCTGACTGACACTGTACACTATAAACAGGGCTTCAACATACCATTCTGTCATACTTTAAATAGCAGGGACCTTTTTTGCAATGCTTCTCCGGCATACTTCAGATGCTGACCTGATCACTGACATTTAAATCACTAAATTGATAGATTGACAGGGTAGATGGTGAGATGTTTTTTCACTGGTGGGAGAGTCTGGAACAAGGGGACATAGCTACAAGATAAAGGGCTAATCATTTAAAACTGAGGTGCATAGAAATTTCTTCTCACAGAGGGTGGTAATTATCTGGTGGTGGAGGCTGGATTATTAGAAGTATTTAAAATGGAGGTGGATAAATATTTGATAGATCAAGGGCAATGGAGAACTGGCACAGGAAAGGAGCTGAGGCCAGCACAGATCAGCCATGATTATATTGAATGGCAGGACAGAGTTGAAGGGCTATTTCTTGTGTTCTTGTCATGTCCCCTACCACTCTCGCCAACTTTTACAGATGCACTCCCATAGAAAGCATTCTTCCTGGTTGTATCACAACTTGGTATGGGCTCCTGCTCTGTCCAAGATCGCAAGGAACTACGAAAAGTTGTGAATGTAGCCCAATCCATCACGCAAACCAGCCTCCCATCCATTGACCCTCTCTACACTTCCTGCTGCCTTGGAAAAGCAGCCAGTATAATTAAGGACCCCTCGCACCCCGGACGTTCTCTCTTCGACCTTCTTCTGATACAAAAGTCTGAGGTTGTGTACCGACCGACTCAAGAACAGCTTCGTCCCTGCTGCTATCAGACTTTTGAATGGACCGACCTCACATTAAGCTGACCTTTCTCTACACCCCTGGCTACGACTGTAACACTACATTCTGCACCCTCTCCTTTCCTTCTCCCCCATGTACTTTATGAACAGTATGCTTTGTCTGTATAGTGCACAAGAAACAATACTTTCCATTGTATCCCAATACGTGTGACAATAATAAATCAAATCAAATATTAAGTTGATCTTTCTCTACACCCTAGCTGTGACTGTAACACTACATTCTGCATCCTCTCCTTTCCTTCTCCCCTATGTACTCTATGAACAGTATGCTTTGTCTGTATAGTGCACAAGAAACAATACTTTTCACTGTATCTCAATACATGTGACAATAATAAATCAAATCTAATCAAAACAGTGCAGAAAAGCTAACTGGAGCCACTGGTCCGTATGGGTAACAGATCACCCAGAATGATTCATGCCCAGGAGAGAGGCCGCAGGGGTAGAAAAGGAAGGGAGAAGGGGCATAAAGGAATCAAGGAATGTGAGGAAACTGAAAAAGTGAAGCTAAAGGAGATCAGCTGTGATCGTATCGCGTGGTGGAGCAAGCTCAAAGGGCCGAATATTGCTTATTTTCTGACAAACTGCAAAATATGCATTGATATTTAACCATGGCTCCAAGAGCAGGACAGAGGCTGGGAATCCTGTGGTGAGTAACTCACCTCCTGACTCCCCAAAGCCTGTCCACCATCTACAAGGCACAAGTGTGATGGAATACTCCCCACTTGCCAAATTCAGTGAGTTTCTTTTGCACCTAGGTACAGGAGGAGGCCATTTTGCCCCTCAAATCTGCTATTCATGAGAATGTGGCTGACATGTGACCCCGTCTGCCCCGTATATCCACCAGTGTTAGTTTTTAAATGAACAGTTGATCTAATATCAATTGCCATTCCTGGGAGCGAGTTCGAAGCAGCCCACCGCTCTCTCTCTGTGTTAAAGCGTTTCCTAATTTCACTCATGAAATTAGATCCTGAGGGAGTATTGACAGGGTGGATGTGGAGAGGGATTTTTTTAAAATTTCATTCCTGGGACAGAGGTGTCACTGCCTGGCCAGCATTTATTGCCCATCCCTAGTTGCCCCTTGAGAAGGTGGCGGTGAGCCGCCATTTTGAATCGCTGCAGTCCCCGTGCTGTGGATTGACCCACAGTGCCATTAGGGAGGGAATTCCAGGATTTTGTCCCGGTGACGGCGAAGGAACAGCCGATATATTTCCAAATCAGGAAAGGTGATGGAAGCAGAGACGTTCAAAACAAATGCTGTGTCTACAAAGTGTAATAAGTCAGTGCATTTAGGGAGATAAATATCTAAATTATTTCCTTTCCTGAACAAATCTTTGGATTTCTACCGGGCAAAAATGGTAACATTGTGCAAACCAACCAAAGTGAGCGAGTTTTAACTCAGTGGGCTATTGTGCTGTGCTTTGGAAATGTACAATCTGGAAAAATCTTGCACCCCCTTTTGTTAAACGGCATACACCAATACTCGTCTGTGTTAATGTGGCAAACCACAAAGTAAACATGAAATGCATGAAACGTAACACATGTATCGATTCCAGTCTGGAGGAGGAGCTGACTCATACTTACCAGCTGCTGGATCCAACGATACAGACTTTCATAGGAGGGGCCATGGTATGTGCTGCTGTTTTGAGGACACAGGAACCGACCCTGTCCACCCTGCCACGGTTCTCCCTCTCTGCCGCAGCTCATTGTGGGGCACCTTTGCGGACTTGCAGAGCACACACCTCCTTCAGCTTGTTCACTGGCTGGGCCTGGAGCCAAGCAGGCTTTGTTTTATTGTCCAGCGATGCAGGACAGTGACAACTTAGATTCACAGCAGCAGCAGCAGCAGAGAGCCTTTTTTAAATGATGGCAGTTAGCCCAAAATCCTTACAGGGAAAAAGGACTGGAAGCCTCAAATGTCTTTCTCAGCATCAATAAATCTCGGGCTAGATTTCACATTTAAACATCAGTTGGAGCAGATTAATCCCAAGGGCAAGTGGCAATTTTGTCCTCAAAATCTGAACTTGTCCTACAATGTGCTATTCCAATGCACTGCCCGTCCCAATCTGACAACTTGGTGCACAGTGTACACCAGAAGGTTAAAAAGTTTATTTATTAGTGTCACAAATAGGCTTACATTAACGCTGCAATGAAGTTACTGTGAAAATCCCTGAGTTGCCACACTCCTGTTCAGGTACACTGAGGGAGAATTTAGCATGGCCAATCCACCTAACCAGCATGTCTTTCAGACTGTGGGAGGAAACCGGAGCACCCAGAGGAAACCCACACAGACACGGGGAGAACATGCAGACTCCACACAGAGAGTGATCTGAGGTTGGAATTGAACCTAGGTCCCTGGCGCTGTGAAGCAGCAGTGCTAACCACCGTGCCACCCTAATAAACCTAATTCCCTGATCGGGAATCAAACCTGGGCTGCGGTAGTGAGAACACTGAATCCAAACTTGTAGGAGGAAAGACTTTCATTTCACTAATATATCCCTGATCTTCTATTCTACCCCGCCACCTTCACCCCTCTTTCCAACTATATATTCCCTATATTTCTACCTTGCTTCATAAGAACTATTTCATCTTGGCTTCATCACCACTTTCCATAGCCTTGCTAATTAAACATGCCTATCTCCTCCTTACATTTACTCAAAGCCCAGCAAGCACCGCACTTTGGGGGAGTGAATTCCACAGATTTGCTACCCTTTGGGAAAAGTAGTTTCTCCTGAACTCTGTTTTAAATTTGCTGCCCCTTATCCTAAGACTTCTCGTCCTAGAATGTCCCACAAGAGAAAACATCCTCTCTACACCTACCCTGTCAACCCCGCCTTGTCATCTTATATTCCTCGATTAGACCCCACTTCACTCTTTTAACTCAAGAGAATATAGACCTAAACCCCTCACCTCTGGGATCAGTTGCGTTGCAGGATCATTTAGATTCATAATGTTGACTCTGTTTCTCTCTCCATGGACGTTGCCAGACCTGCTGAGTACTTCCAGCATTTTCCTGTTTTGATTTCAGATTTCCAGCATCCACAGCAGTTTGCTTTTATATAACTTGCATTTCTATGGCATATTTCACAACTGTCAGGCATCTCACAAGCGCATTACAGCCAAGCTTATTTATTTATTCATGTCACAAGTAGGCTAATGTTAACGCTTCAATGAAGTTAATGTGAAAATCCCCTAGTCGCCACACTCCTGTTCGGGTTACACTGAGGGAGAATTTAGCATAGCCAATGCACCTTAACCAGCACATCTCTCGGACTGTGGGAGGAAACTGGAGCACTTGGAGGAAACCCACGCAGATAGGGGGAAAATGTACAAACTCCACACAGGCAGTGACCCAAGCCAGGAATCAAACCTAGATCCCTGGTGCTGTGAAGCAGCAGTGCCAATCACTGTGCCACCATTTGATTTGATTTATTGTTGTCACATGTTTTTGTATAGAATGAGAAGTATTTCTTGCGTGCTAATACAGGCAAAGCATACCCTTCATAGAGAAGGAAAGTGCAGAATGTAGTGTTACAGTCATAGTTAGGGTGTAGAGAAAAATCAGCTTAATACAAGTAAGTCCATTCAAACATCTGACAACAGCAGAGTTGTTGTTTTTGGGTCAGTTGGTACGTGACCTCAGACTTTTGTATCTTTTTCCCAAATTAAGAAGGTGGAAGAGAGAATGTCCAAGGTGTGTGGGATCCTTAATTATGCCGGCTGCTTTGCTGAGACAGCGGAACTGTAGACAGAGTCAATGGATGGGAGGCTGGTTTGTGCGACAGTTCACAACCCTTTGTAGTTTAAGAAATGTATATTGCACAAACAGCACGACCCCACAAACAGCAATGCATCAAATGATCAGACAATCAGCTTATCGTGATGTCTGTTGAAGAATAAATATCATACAAGGCACTGCCTGACTTTGAAACAGTGCTACAGGATCCGAATACTCGAAACAGCAAACAGCACCTCCAACAGTGCAGCACTCCCTCAGTACTAAGAAAGCAAAATATTGTGGATGCTGGAATTAAAATCAGAAAATGCTACAGAAAATCTTGAAAAAGCATTTCTGGCAGCATCTGGGGTGAGAGAAACAAGAGTTAAGCTTTTGACACGCAAATAGGAAATGCTGGAAAATTTCAGCAGATCTGACAGCATCTGTGGACAGAGAATAGAGCCAACATTTTGAGTCTGACTAATCTGTCAGAGCTAACTTTTTGAATCTGTCATGGCTGATCTAATCAGAGCCTCAAGCACATTCCGCCGACCCCTTGTTTTTAAAAAATTCATTCCTGAAATATGGACATCTCTGTCTGAGCCGGCACTTATTGTCCATCCTTAGTTGCCCTTGAACTGAGTGTCTCGCTTGGCCATTTCAGAGGGCAGTTGAGGGTCAATCACATTGCTATGGTTCAGGAGTCACATACAGCCCAGGCCGGGTAAGGACAGCAGATTTTCTTCCCTGAAGGGACATTAGTAAACCAGATGGGTGTTTCTGACAATGGGTTTCATGGTCATAGAGTAGAACTATAGATTCCCCACACTGCAGAAGGAGGCCATTCGGCCCATCAAGTCTGTCCTGGCCACATCCCACCCAGATGCTATTCTTGCAACCCCATATATTTACCCTGCCAACCCCCCTGACACTAAGGGTCAATTTAGCATCTAACCCACACATCTTTGGAATGTGGGGGGTGGGGGGGGGGAGAATTCACGCAGACATGTGCAGAAAGTGGAAACTCCACACAGTGACCCAAGCTGGGAATCGAACCTGGGTCCTTGGTGCAGTAAGGCAGCAGTGCTAACTACTGTGCTACTGCCAGGACAAATTCAAATATCACCAACTGCCTTGGTGGGATTTGAACCCGGGTCCCCAAAACATTACCCTGGGAATCTAGATTACTAGTCCAATGACAATGCCACTATGCAACCGCCTCCCCAAAAAGTCTACCCACTCTACCTTAAAAATATTGAATGACCCTGCCACCACCACTTTCTGGGGAAGTTCCAAAAAGATTCACAATCTCTTGAAAGAAAATGTCTTCTCATCGCCGACCTTCCATGGGAAGAGCCCTTACTATTCAGCAACCCAACACGCCATACGGACTCAAAACGTTAACTCTGACCCTCTCTCTGCTGATGCTGCTGAGATTTTCCAGCATTTTCTGTTTTGACTCCGAGTCGTGCGACATAGTGACAGCCTACGGTCTGTGCTCATGTCTCTGAAGTTGCATATGAACCCACAACACAAGGAGGCTGCCATCTGATTCAAAAGTAAAGAAAGTAAAGGCATTTTACTCCTATGTAAGGAGCAAAAGGATGGTTAGAGGGAAGATTGGACCTCTCAGGGACAGAGGAAGGGATCTATGCTTAGAGCCTGAGGGGATGGGGGAGATCCTGAATGAATACTTTGCGTCGGTATTCACGCAGGAGAGGGGCCTGATGTCTGATGCCGGCTTTGAGGACCCGTTAAAGGAAATAATCATTACGAGGGACGAAGTGTTGGGGCTTTTAGGTAGCATAAAGACTTATAAAGCCCCGGGGCCTGATGGTATTTATCCCAGGCTGCTAAGGGAGGTGAGAGATGACATTGCTGGGCCTCTGATGCAAATCTTTGTCTCTTCTTTGGACACAGGTGAGGTCCCAGAGGACTGGAGGATTGCAAATGTAGTACTGTTGTTTAAAAAGGGTCAGAGGGATAATCCAGGAAACTATAGGCCGGTGAGCTTGACTTCAGTTATAGGTAAGCTAATGGAGAGGATCCTCAGGGACAGGATGTATGAGCATCTGGAGCGCTGCGATCAGATCAGGGATACGCAGCATGGCTTCGTTAAGGGGAGGTCGTGCCTTACGAATCTAGTGGAATTTTTTGAAGAGGTGACAAAAACGGTTGATGAAGGACAAGCCGTTGATGTCGTCTACATGGATTTCAGTAAGGCGTTTGACAAGGTTCCCCATGGTAGGCTGATAAAAAAGGTGAAGGCGCATGGGATACAGGGCCAGGTATGTAGATGGGTTGAGAACTGGCTTGGGAGGAGGAGACAGCGGGTAGTAGTGGAAGGCTCTTTTTCCAACTGGAAGTCAGTCACTAGTGGTGTGCCACAGGGCTCAGTACTAGGACCTCTTCTATTTGTGATTTATATAAATGACTTGGAAGAGGGGGTAGGTGGTGTGATCAGCAAATTTGCTGATGACACTAAGATGCTTGGATTGGCGGGGACTGAGGAGCAGTGCCAGGCAATACAACAGGACATAGATAGGCTGGTAGATTGGGCAGATAGATGGCAAATGGAATTTAATCCGGATAAATGCGAGGTGATGCATTTTGGCCGGAATAATGTAGAGGGGAGTTATAGGATAAAAGGTAAAACTATCCGGAGTATAGAGACGCAGAGAGACCTGGGGGTGCAGGTTCACAAGTCTCTGAAGGTGTCAGTACAGGTGGAGAAAGTGATAAAGAAAGCGTATGGTATGTTAGCCTTCATAGGAAGGGGTATAGAATACAAGAGTAGGAGTCTGATGTTACAAGTGTATAGAACGTTGGTTAGGCCTCACTTGGAGTACTGCATCCAGTTCTGGTCGCCGTACTACCGGAAGGATGTGGAGGCCCTGGAGAGAGTGCAGAGGAGATTTACCAGGATGCTGCCTGGTATGGAAGGGCTGTCTTACGAGGAAAGATTGAACGCACTGGGGTTGTTTTCCCTTGAAAGACGTCGGCTGAGAGGGGATCTATTAGAGGTATATAAGATTATGAGGGGTATAGATAGAGTAAATGGTGGTAAGCTTTTTCCACCATTAGAATCGGATAGAACGAGGGGTCACGGCCTTAGGGTGAGGGGGGCTATGTATAAGACTAATATTAGAGGGCATTTTTTCACACAAAGGGTAGTGGGGGTGTGGAATGCACTACCGAGTAAGGTGGTGGGAGCAGGCATGCTAGGGTTGTTTAAGGGTCTCTTGGACAGCCACATGAGCGGTCTGCAGATAGAGGGATATAGGAGGACTGTTTAAATACTTTATTTGTTTCCACAGGCTATTCGGTCCACCTTGTTGACCAACAAGGCGCATGCATTCGGCAGGTCGTGCGAGGGCTGCTCTTGGATGTTACTTCAGGAGTGGCTAGTGCTTCATGTCGTTAGTGTATGCTTAAACTGGACCATCAGATGGGCAACATGACAGCTCAGAGACTATCGCTGTTGCTGTGCAGACACATGGATTTGGGCCTGTGTCTGCGGGAGTTTGCGCGTTCTCCCTGTGGTTGCGTGGGTTTTCTCCGGGTGCTCCGGTTTCCTCCCACATCCCAAAAATGTGCTCTTAGGCTGATTGGGTAACAAATTGTCCCTATATTGGTCTGTATATGTCATTAAGACGTTAGGACGGCGGCGCGGGCTCGTTGGGCCGAAGGGCCTGTTTCCCGTGCTGTGTTGTTCTTTCTTCTAAAACTGATGTACGCAAACAAAACAGAATAAGGCTTCCCCCGCAAATAGCAGATATCAAACAGAAGTGACTTGAAGCAGGGTCTGAATCACTGATTAAATCAGTGGTTCAGATGCTGCCTACATTGATTTTCTTAAGTTGATTTCTTAGTGTCACAAGTAGGCTTATATTAACACTGCAATGAAGTTACTGTGAAAATCCCTGAGTCGCTACACTCCTGTTTGGGTACACTGAGGGAGAACTTAGACAGCCAATCCACTTAACCAGTATGTCTTTCGGACTGTGGGAGGAAATTGGAGCACCCGGAGGAAACCCACGCCGACATGGGGAGAACGTGCAGACTCCACACAGACAGTGACCCAAGCTGAGAATCGAACCCGGATCCCTGGTGCTGGTGAGGCAGCAGTGCTAACTCACTCTGCCAATATGCATCAGACCTTTTGCCTGGATCACAATCATTTAAGAACTCTCGACTGTTAGCTACTTGAGAAATCAGTCTGAATTCCAAGCTACCATTGCTATTTATTTTAACTGTGATTCAGAGAATGATAAAAGACCTGCATTGATATAGTCTTTCACAGTGGCATTGTGGTTAGCATTGCTGTCTCACAACACCAGGGACTCGGGTTCAATTCCCGACCTTGGGTCACTATCTGTGTAGAGTTTGCACATTCTCCCTATGTCTGTGTGAGTTTCCTCCGGGTGCTCCGGTTTCCTCCCACAGTCCAAAGATGTGCTGGTTAGGGTGTACTGACCTGAATAGGTGCCAGTAGGTGGCAATTAGGGGAATTTCACAGTTACTTCATGGCAGTGTAAATTCATGCCTTATTTGTCACTAATAGACAAACACTGCGTGTCTTAAAGCCAATGAATTACATCTGAAGTATGGTACTGCTCTAACGTAGGAAGTGTTTTGATATACATTTCCAAAATATCAAGAGTGCATGAATCACCAATAATCAGAACTACTCACAATTTGAAACAAGCGCTCATTTTTATCCCCCACTTCCCTCAAGCCACATTTGCCAAACAGTTTAAAAATAACTCTGCACCTCATTAAATTTAAAAGTCACAATCCACTTGCTCAGATCAAAATGACTTGACCTGCCATAGCCATTATCATTTGCAGTCAATTAAAGTGCACTGGGCTCAGAAAGACCCTGGTCCACAGAGCGGCTCTCGAAACATAGCAGATCGGAACAGGAGGAGGCCATTCAGCCCTTCGAGCCTGCTCTGCCATTCATCAACATCATGGCTGATCATCCAACTCAATAATAGCCTAATCCTGTTTTCTCCCCTCTGATCCCATTCACCCCAAGTGCTATATCCAGCCGCCTCTTGAATACATTCAATGTTTTGGCATCAACTCCTTCCTGTGGGAATGAATTCCACAGGCTCACCGGGTGAAGAAATGTCTCCTCGTTTCCGTCCTAAATGGTCTACCCTCCGTCCTCAGACTGTGACCCCTGGTTCTGGACTCCCCCACCATCGGGAACATCCTCCCTGCATCTACCCTGTCTAGTCCTGTTAGAATTTTATAAGTCTCTACGAGATTCCCCCCTCATTCATCTGAACTCCAGTGAAAACGATCCTAACCTGGTCAATCTCTTCTCATACATCAGTGCCGCCAGAATTGGCCTGGTAAAGCACTCCCTCGAGAGCAAGAACATCCTTCCACAGAAAAGGAGGCAAAAACTACACACAATACTCTAGCTGCGGCCTCACCAAGGCCCCTGTATAATCGCAACAACACATTCCTGTTCTTGTACTTGAAATGGAGGCCAACATACCATTTGCCTTCTTTACCGCCTGCTGCATCTGCACGCTTACCTTCAGCGACTGGTGTACAAGGACACCTAGGTCCCTCTGCACACCCCTCTCTCCCAATTTACAGCCAACAGGAGAGATCTGCACAATTTACATGGGCATATTGATGGACTCATGCCATGGTTGGTGATTGCTGCAGTCTGGCTGAGGAGATTGAGCAGGGTTGCAGTGCCTGTACCAGTTTGGTCAGAAAATCTGCATGAGTGACAAACGTTCAGATGGCCGGGGGGGTGGGGGAGAGGAGAATTTACCTTTTAAAAATGTTATTCATAGAATATGAAATTATTCAGAGTCTCTACAGTGCAGGAGGAGGCCACTCAGCCCATCAAGTCTGCACTGACCATAATCCCACCCAGGCCCCATCCCCACATAGCTACCATTGCTAAACCCCTGACACTAGCGTCAATTTAGCATAACCAAACAACCTAACCCACACATCTTTGGACTGTGGGAGGAAACCCACGCAGACACAGGGAGAATGTGCAGACTGCACACAGACAGTGACCCAAGGCCAGAATCCCAGTGCTGTGAGGCAGCAGTGCTAACCACTATGCCGCCCCAAATCTCATTAGTCCCTGCTCAGTCAAATCTCTCACTCTCAATTCCAGCAATGGTCAATCTCATTGGTCCCTGGTCAAAGAAGAATGTGCATTTATACAGTATTTTTCACAACCTCATGACATCCCAGTGGAGTGCTTTTGAGGTATCGTCATTCTCATCATGTTAGATACCAATTTGCGCAGCACAAAGTCTCACAGCAGCAATATGATTTTGACCAGGTCATCTGTTTGACGTGTCAAGACAGATGGATATTGAGCAGGACGCAATGAGGAAATCATCTCTTTTTCCAACAGTGGCATCAGATCTTTTACATCCACACACAGTGACAGAGAGGACCTTAACTTAGCTTCTAATGCACCTTTTAGAGTCAGCTACTCATGCTCAAATCTCATGAGTGATACTTGAACCCAAGACCTTCTGAGTGTTTCTCACACTTCAGTGCAGACTTGATGGGCCAAAGGACCTCTTCTGCATTATATGATTCTCTGAGTTAGGGCAAAACTGCTGCTGACTGTGTAGGGTTTGATTTGCGCTAGAAGGTTGGAGCTTTGCACCTAGTTGCATCTTGCCCAGTGATAAAGGCACTCTGTCCATGCAGGCAAACATGTTAGGCAAGAACAAACAATTGTTAGCTCTCTACAAATAGTCCAGTCTTTGTTTGAGTTAGCCAGTGGCCTCAACAACTGAGGGAGAGAAAAAGAACACTGCTGATCACAGATCCTCACTGGAAATATTTGATTTGATAAATTGTCACATGTATTGGTATACAGTGCACGTGCCTGGAAATTTGGGGGGGTGGGGTTTGGAGAATGAAACCCAAACACAGAATCCTTGCAATGTTGAAACATTTCTGCCAAATAGAATCAAAGAACGATCAGTTAGTACTAGTCACAAGTTCAGGAGAAAAAGAAATGCATTCAAATGAGAAAAAGTCAGGACGTGGCTCCATATGATTTGGGATTTCATGTTGAATGTAATAAAGCTCATCATGAAGCCAAATTTGAAAGGTTCCAATCTGACTCCAGTCATACTGTCCCCCGGAGGTCATCTTGCACAAGGAAGTCAATCACCAACCCGATGCTGGAGATACATGACCATTTGTGCCACTGAGTTTCCAAAATCAGTGTGCCAACAGAAAGGTGCTGGTATGCCAATCATCGTTAACTGTTTCGTGCAGCCAGACTCTCAAACATGTCAATGCAAACATTGTTGCTCCTACCCCAGTTCCCTTTCCCTCGTCGTTCTTTGGGTGAGAGGTTAAACCAAGATCCCACGCACCTGCTCAATTGAACAATAAAGATTGCACGATAGCGCGATAGAGCAAAGCAGCCTTCCACTGGTCTGGTCAACCATAAATTGGCTATTGAAGCCCATTCCTGCTTGCAGGGCTTTACATGCGCTTTTTGCGGAATCCATAGCACAGTGCCATTCAATTACTCAAAGCAAATGTTTTCTACGTCGAAGCCATTTGAATTCATTTTGGGGTCTCTGATTTACCCAACTGAACACTTCAAGGGCAAACGTGCAAGATTTTGAATAAAAGCTTGCAAGTGCTACAATAACCATATTTTAAGTCACAATATTTAGATTTCCATTTTTAATGCTGGCTGCATGTTTGATGATGGGGAGTACAATATTAAACACTTATTTCTATATTAAAGATATTCAACAACATCCAGTTTTCACCAACTACAGTCCAGCCAGTCCTTTGGAAGCCAGCAGGAATCAAAGACTAAGGCATATGCAAAGTACTGTGGGTGCTGGAATCGGAAAGAAAAACAAAAATGCTGGAAAATCTCAGCAGGTCTGACAGCATGTGTGGAGAGAGAACAGAGCCAACGTTGAGTTTGGATGACTCTTCGTCAAAGCTGAGGAGTGTGTGTCAGGCATAGGTGAAGGCATATTTGGTGAATTGATGATTTTGCAATCAAGGGAACCCTGAAATGTCGATAGCTTAAGTTGCTAAGAGTAAAATATTGGATTTGTACTCTGCGTATGCTAAAAGCCCAGATTGCTTGGGCAAGGTTGGGGTGGCAAAAGAGGAAAATCTCTGTGCTTTGTCTACAAGGTCCAAAATGGCTCATTAATTACATCTAACCACACCCAACAGGTATATTTTACGGCTTGCTGTTCTACCACAGCTGACAGGCCAGAACGTATCAACTGGATTTACCAGTTATTGGCAGCAAACAGAATAAATTGCCAATTTGATTTCAACAAATTTATAACCATCATCGCCAATGTCCCAAATAGCGCACTTTTAAGCTTCTCACTCGTACCAATTCAGTTCATTTCTCACAACTAAACAATGAATATCTCTTACATACAAGTTGGTGGGCAATCTGTCAGTACAGGACAAAAGGGACGAACCCAAAACACTGCTGGAATAACTCAACGACAGTGGAACTTGCTGCAATTTCCCATAAGCTATCCGATTGTAACGAGATAACTTACTGCAAACCACTTCAACACTTGAAGCTGCAGCTTAGGTTTTTGTTTAATTGAATGAGTTTGCAAAACAGCTCACGATGCCATGCACCCGCAGCCGCGCACACCCCACTCCCCTCCCATTTAGCATTAAATGTAGATGTACACTCCAGTAAATCAGACAGCAACAATCTGTATTGAAGGTTTTATTAAAACTGAGTGACACATACAAGCGTACAGTACAAAAGTCTGGTCCCTCAAAATACTACTCAGTAAAAATACAGTTTATTGCAGCAATAACTGCAGAGGTTCAACTGTCTAAATACAGCTTCTGTTAGTGACTACTCCCATCCTAACCACAGGCATACCATTCTTGCAAACAGAGGGCAAGAGTTTGAAACCCAATTACTTTGAGACTCCTCCTACATTTGGGAGATCAGGAATAAAATAGGCCAGAGATTGGGGTCACGCGGCCATTAAATACACGGTGACCATTTCAATAAGTGGCTTAACAGCAGTGTGATTTTTTAAGTCATTGGAAATGTAACTGATATTCGGGTGACAGGTCCAGTTACTGGTGGAGGAAGCCATTTGCTATCACTTCCATATTCAACCCAATGACATTATGGATGATTTGCCTCCCCCCCCACCCATTCATCCTGAGGCGATGGTTTGATGGGACTTGCCAACCTCCCCAACTCTGCTCAAAGTAACAATCCACCTGGAAGCTTAGATATTGAACACTGTGGCAAACAATAATGGAGAACCATGAGATTGGGGTAGCCATCCACACTTGAGCACTTTCCTGAAGTGATCAGGAGCAGGAGATCTGGCTGATGTTTTTCACCCTCCAGTCTGGGTGTAGAGGCCAATTGCTGGGGGCCCCAATCTTACCCCAACTCAAAGTGGGTCAACTCAGAGCAAATGACCAAGAGAACTTGGGAGTTTCTTATTCCTACATGGTTTAAATAGATCATAGAGTACACCTACCCACTGAGGCATTCAGGACATTTTAAGCCTCTCTGGGAGGAGGGGGGAATTCAGATTCTAAAATAAATGCTAAGATGGCAGCCAGATCAAAGACGGATTTAAGAATGTTGTGGGACTTTTCAGTTTACGGTGCAGAAATAATACATTGGGTGTCATGGGAAGTGGGGATATATCGAGTGTTATGGAAAATAGGAAATCCTATTTAGCCGCACTAATCACACTTTTTAAATTTACAACAATTTTTTGTTAGCCCCCTCCTGCAACCGTTCACTCAGTACCATACTCAGCCAGTTGTTCTAACCGAAAGCTGGGTCAAATGACAAGATGCTAGGCAGCTACAAAAAGGCAATAATAGTGTTGGCCACTAAGACAGATTGTGCACAATCAATTGTCGAATATCAAAGCATATAAATCCGTTTGTTCAAACTATGGGGATTGGTAGAATTTATCCTTGTGATCGAACACCGAGCTGGGGAAATTGGCTTTGTCCCACTTTGAAAGGGGGCTTGAACTCTTTCCAAGTTGAATGGTAGAATTGAGTCATAATGGGCTCAAGTGAAGAAATTTAGTTCAATGTTACAAAGTTCGACTTGGCTAATAATGTGGTTCACATGAGAGGGATCACGCATGATCAACAGAAGCTGCTACAATTTGCTGCAAAGACCAACAAAATGGTTGTGTATCAGTTTGTCACCCCTTCACTTTTTCAAACTAATTAACCTTTAAATCACTACAAAATACTGACTCCTATGAATCCACGTTCTTTCAAAACAAAGTCCAACTGCTGCCACTTGTACAACTATTGGACTGGATTGTAATCACTGCTACATGGATTTACATACATGTTCACAGAGGTAAAAGGTTACATGGCAAGGACAAAAAACTGACTGACCATTTTAGTGCCTTGATCAAGATTGGAGTGCGTTCTGAAAAGCTCCCCAACATCACCAGTTATTATGACAATTCAGCAGAATTGTTCGATTAAGACTAATGCAAAAGTACAAGGGTGATGTTTAGGGTACAGCACACACAAATCTTTAAAGTTAAAGAACCGAACGATACATGAACAAGGGAACAAATGCAATAACCTTTACCAATGCATCAGATAAAGCAACTATAGGCAGATTTCCACCTTTAGGTTGAAATTGCACATAACAGTTCACTTGTCTAAAGCCAGACAAAATTATCCCTTCATTTCTGGCCTTGAAACTTCTAATAGGAGTCAGGAGGAATAAAGAAGGAACGCAAAATACATTCAACCCAGTTATATAAAGCAGCACTGGAGTGATTTTTTAAAAAAAAGTCATTCATTAATTTGAGAGTAAAACTCTTTTTAAACTTGTGTAACTTCTTAGCTGTCAAATACTAACGAGATGAAACTCAAACCAGAGAAAATGAAACAAGGAAAGAAATCTTTTCAGTCTAAATTAGAATCAGCTTTAAGAAGAAACAAGACAAAGGAAGAATGCATTGGAGGTCAAGGAATTAGTAAGTCTATTTACTTGCAAGCTAGCAATTTTTTTGGGTTTTTTTTAAATGCTGCAACCTAACATGGCCCCCTATCAGTTGGCAAAGTGGCATAATTCAGTCCTAACATGAAGGGGTAAAGGAACTCTCACCCACTTTCACGCAGGCACCAATACTGCTGCAAGTATACCACGGCTCATGGATATCAAGGAACACTCCATCGCTAAAAAGAAGCACGTGTTGAAGGATGGAGCTGGAATCACAGTTTGTGGTCAAAATGCTTAGCCACTTCCAACATAAAGCCACTTACAAATAAAGAAGAATGCAGCAAAGTAAGCAAGTGTAACATTAAATGTCAGATCTAGTTTGCTAATGTGTCACTATTAATAGTACAACTAGGTCATTTATATATCATTTTACACAGTTACTGAGGTCACCACTTGTGGCTTATACTTCCCCAAATGCCAACATACGCTAACTTTATTTTCTAATCCTATGCTGTTTTATAAAGGGAACGTGTCAGTTGTACTAAAAGGTAGCAAAGAACACTTCAGGAGTACAAGGGCTATGCGGTGATTTATTTTGTGCAAGTGATGCATGTAGTTTTACAGCTTGTATACTGTAACGGAAATCTTTGTGCACTTATAAAACTGCGTTCAACCTTGAACCCAGACATCTTGTGTCAACCTGTTGCCACTCATGGGACGAGGCCACACAGATCTCTTATGTGTTACGGATGCCCAGAGCTTGCTCAAGCTCCTGTCGTCTTTGCTGCACCTGAAACAAACGAGAAAGGAGAAAATCAGTTGCTAATCCAGCTTTAGAGTGACACAAAATCTGAGACTGCATTTTGAGGGCTCCGGTAGAATCAGCAGACAATAAAGCACTGCCTATCACAACGTTCTCTTGGGCCTCCTCGGTGAGCAATAGAGCAGCCCAAAGGTTGGCCCATTTAAGATCACATACAGAAGATGCCAACTGACATATCTGAATTGAACTGGGAAGTGAGAGATGGCTGGTGATATAGCTGAGGGATGCCAAAGTTAAGTTCCTCTTTGTTGCTGTTGGACAAGGAATAGTAAAGTTGCA
Organism: Sphyrna mokarran; assembly: GCA_024679065.1. NCBI lineage: Eukaryota > Metazoa > Chordata > Chondrichthyes > Carcharhiniformes > Carcharhinidae > Sphyrna > Sphyrna mokarran. Next base: position 2,716,860 of record JAGIQG010000038.1, read on the forward strand.
CCATTAAAGCTATCACTGTCCTCAATTCACCACCTTTAACCCCAGAGCCAGAGCAGCTCGGTGGCACAGTGTTAGCACTGCTGCCTCACAGCGCCAGGGATCCAGGTTCAATTCTGGCATCGGAATGTTTGCACATTCTCCCCGTGTTTGAGAGAGTTTCCTCCGGATGCTCCGGTTTCCTCCCACAGTCCAAAGATGTGCGGGTTACGTGGATTGACCATGCTACAATGGTCCCTTAGTGTCCAAAGATGTGTGGATTAAGTTGGCTGGACATGTTAAAATAACCCGAGTGCAGGGGGATTAGCAGGGTCAATATACGGGGTTACGGGAATAAGGCCCGTGTGGGATTGTGGTTAGTGCAGACTCGATGGGCTGAATGGCCTCCTTCTGCACTGCAGGGATTCTGAGAGAGGGACCCAGTTAAGTAGGTGGGTGGACGTGCACAGGGCTATCACAGAAACTTAGTGTTTCAAGAACATAATGTAAAGGTTAGAGCCACATCTTTAAGGAGTCAAATTAGTAAACACTTTGACACACTAAGGGTCTTAGAAGTTTGAAACAGACTTCTACACATGGTAGTTGACACTGCGGCAACTGTTAATTTTAAATTTGATCGACTTTTGACATGCCTAAGATATTCATGGATATGAATCTCAGATCTGCCATGGTTTCATTGGATAATGGAAGAGGCTCAAGGAGTTAAATGGCTTATGCCAGTTGCTATATGCAGCCTACCATTCTGACCCTAAAGAGGCCCTGCTATCAAAACGGACAATGTCTGTCTGGGCAAGGTGCATTGAAGGAAGGGGAGGGGTCAACCCTAATCTGGTAAAATGAAATCAAGGATATCACACAGGTCCTGATGCAAAGCCACATTTCAGCAAGTGGAATAATTTGCAGAGCACAAGCAGAGCTCTCCCAAACTGTTACATCAACTGGGCCCACAAGTTATTTAAACACAACGTCGCACCTAGAACCCTATGACACCTTAATCATACAACGGTTAATGTACCGTAGCTGTTTTTAAACAAAAAGATGAAACTATATAGATTTACCTTCTTCTGCAGGCAAAGAGGGACACCATATTTGCAGCCAACCAATCAGTTGCTATACAACTGATACAGTCAGCTGCTCCTGGTGTGTGGATGTTTCAAAGCTACAGTTTCCAACAGTTTAAACAAAAATCCTTCTTATAAATTAACTTCAAAGTCTGTGCTGGAAGTCTGGTTGCAGTTTACTTTTTAGTCAACTCTCGAGAACAGAAACAGCAACGTGGAAGCTGACCACGTTGTCACAATCAGAAATGGAGTAGTAGGAAAATTGATCCCACGACACAGGCAGCATGGTGGCACAGTGGTTAGCGCTGCCGCTTCACAACTCCAGGGACCTGAGTTTGATTCCTGGCTTGGCTCACTGTCTGTGTGAAGTTTACACATTCTCCCCATGTCTGCGTGGGTTTCCACCAGGTGCTCTGGTTTCCTCCCACATTCTGAAAGGTGTGCTGGTTAGAGTGCATTGTCCTGAACAGGCGCCAGAGTGTCATGACTGGAGGGGTTTCACAGTAACTTCATTACAGTGTTAATGAAAGCCTTACTTGCGACTAATAAATAAGCATTACTTTAATTAAAGGCCATAACTGTTGTCAAGGACAACTCAGTTAAATGGATGTACAGGATAGAGCAATGAAACTTATATTTATAGATATATCTTCAGTAAAGTTGACATGTCACCCCATATTGCATAGAGTCATAGCTGTTTACAGCGTGGAAACAGGTTCTTCGGCCCAACTTGTCCATGCCACCCTTTTTTTAAAGGCCTAAGCTAATCCCAATTGCACGCATTTGACCCATATCTTTCTATATCCATCTTACTCACGTAACTAAATGCCTTTTCAAAGGCAAAATTGTACCCATCTCTACTACCATCTCTGGCAGCTCGTTCCAGATACTCACCACCCTCTGTGTGAAAAAATTGTCCCTCTGGACCTTTTGTATCTCTCCCCTTAAATCTATGCCCTCTAGTTTTAGACTTCCCTATCTTTGGGGAAAGGTATTGACTACCTAGCTGATTTGTGCCCTTCATTATTTTGTAAACCACTGGAAGATGATCCCACAGCCTCCTACACTCCAGGGAAAAAAGTCCCAGTCTATCCAGCCTCTCCTTAGAACTCAATCCATCAAGTCCCGGTAGCATCCTAGTAAATCTTTTCTACATTCTTTCTAGTTTAATAATATCCTTTCTATGATATTGGAATAGTTTAGGTTAGAAGGTCCACTGGCCGGCGCAACATCGAGGGCCAAAGGGCCTGTACTGCGCTGTAGTGTTCTATAATAGGGTGATCAGAACTGTACACAGTATTCCAAGTGTGGCCTTACCAGTGCCTTGTACAACTTCAACAAGACGTTCCAACTCCTGTATTCAATGTTCTGACCAACGAAACTAAGCATACCGAATGCCTTCTTCACCACTCTGTCCACCTGTGACTCCACTTTCAAGAAGCTATGAACCTGCACCCCTAGATTTCTTTGTTCTGCAACTCTTCCCAACGCCCTACCATTAACTGAGTAAGTCTTGCCCTATCCTGCATCTGTCCCAATTACTCAATGCCTTGTCAGTCTGATCTCTGAAGCCCATAATTTGGTTCCATTTGCATCACTCTTGCCCGAGGCAGGTTTCAAACCTCAGTCCAGACCTTGAGCACAATCTAAAACGACAACTTAGTGCAGGACTGAGGGAGTGCTGCGTGGGGGCAAAATTCGAAACAGAGGCCCAAGGATTCAGTGAAACACTGAGAATCCTGGCACCCTGGTCAACACTTAGCTCTCAACCAACACTGACCAAGCAATTAACTGCTCATTTAATATTCATAGATTGTGCAGCCTCGCATACTTAACAAATAGCCACACCTCAAAGGTACTGAATTGGCTACTTTGAAGTGCCCTGAATTGCCACATTACCCCTCTGAAGCTTCAAGACGTCAGGCATGCATTAGTTGGCACGGAAATCCTAAAGTTGCGGTGCTCTCACTCAGGATTTTGCCAGAGTTGGCAAACACTGGAATCAATGAGAATTTCAACTTCCAAGCACAATCAGGTGGAATTAGATTTTTAAACAGTGGGTGATTTTGACAAACAGAATGAGCCTAGAAAATACATTCATAATCACGGAGTGCTATCAAATAATTCATTCCAGATTTTTTAAAGCTAATTTTCAAAAAGTTTTTCTTCCCAGAATATTTTAATTTCTACCTTCAACCCATGTGTTTGACCCAATGTTTAATTTGCTCGAGGCAAAAAGGTGGTATGGGAAAGGTTTTTGCTTCCTGCTTGTCTGTTTGTGAAATCTTTTGATGTGATTGGCTGCTTTTTGCTTGTCTGTGAAAGTCTTTGATGTGATTGGCTGCTTGGACAGACTGACTTAAAGTTCATTTGTTAGTGTCAAGAGTAGGCTTACATTAACACTGCAATGAAGTTACTATGAAAATCCCCTAGTCGGCACACTCCTGTTCGGGTACATTGAGGGAGAATTTAGCACCTAACCAACATGTCTTTCGGACTGTGGGAGGCACCCAGAGGAAACCCACGCAGACACAGGGAGAGTGTGCCGACCCCACAATCCAGGAATTGAACCCGGGTCCTTGGCGCTGTGAGGCAGCAGTGTTAACCACGGCGTTGGGCATCTCTAGTAACAGTTGTAGCATCCTGCACGGAGAGGGGTGAACTTCTCACTAAAGATAGTTTGATCTCTCAGTGCCTTCGGAGTGCTGGCCCTTCATCAGGTGAGTGGAAAAGCAGCAGCATTCTGAAAGCTCATGATTCCAAATAAACCTGTTGGACTTTAACCCGGTGTTGTAAGATTTCTTACTGTGCCCACTCAGTCCAATGCTAGCATCTGTACATATGGCACAATTTTATAACAATTGTGCTGGAAGTTACTTAAGAAACCAGCACAAATACAGAAAGGGAACACCACTGAATGCTTACTTGTACAAGGGCCAACAACTTACACTTACGACTGAGTTACCTCAAACAGACCTGCCCACTTTTACATCATCACAACTTCAAAAAATGTCTTTAAAAAAAAATTGCAAGTGTACAAACTAGCCATGGATAAAGTTGTTAAGAAGGCTTATGGAGTCTTAGCTTTTATTGGTAGGGGGATTGAATTTAGGAGCCGCAGCATCATGTTGCAGCTGTACAAAACTCTAGTGCGGCCGCACTTGGAGTATTGTGTGCAGTTCTGGTCGCCACATTATAAGAAAGATGTGGAGGCATTGGAGAGGGTACAGAGGAGGTTTACTAGGATGTTGCCTGGTATGGAGGGCAGGTCCTATGAAGAGAGGTTGAAGGATTTGAGGCTGTTTTCGTTAGAAAGGAGGCGGCTAAGGGGGGATCTTATTGAAACATATAAGATAATTAGAGGTTTGGATAGGGTGGACAGTGATAGCCTTTTTCCTAGGATGGAAAAAGCTAGCACGAGGGGACACAACTTTAAATTAAGGGGTATGAGTTATAGGACGGATATCAGAGGTAGGTTCTTTACTCAAAGAGTGATTAGGGAGTGGAATGCCCTGCCTGCAGCTGTTGTGGATGCGCCAAGTTTGGTGGCGTTTAAGAGGTTAGTTGATAAGTATATGGATGAGAAGGGAATGGTTTAGTTAGGAGGGGCATTGCTTTTTATTTTGGTCGGCACAACATCGAGGGCCGAAGGGCCTGTTCTGTGCTGTATTGTTCTATGTTCTATGTTCTATGTTTCTTGTCTCTGAGCATGACTGCCAGTTTGCATCCAACCCTATGCTATAGGCCTGCATTGAAGAAGAGGGCTGACACTGACCCAAACTCAATCGCACATGGGTGGGGGTGTATTTCAGATCTGACTGACATACAGCTCATCAGCACCAGGCAAATCTGAACTCAGGTTTGGGGAAGAATAGAAAATATTCAAACTCAACAGTGCTATCAAGTCCTTTGTTTTAATTACTTCACAGTACTTGAACTAAGACTTCATCCAGTGACAGCTGAGTCTAATCACATTCTTACCTTAGAATAGAAGTATCTGCAGACAGCTTCTTGAGCCCATGGCTGGAAGTAGAACTCTGCTCTGCGCTCCTCCTCCGGGTTTCCTACCACATCAGTCATAGACTACAAATACAAAATATCAAACAAGTGACTCGAATAGACAGATGCACTTAAAAATAAATGGTGTTGAAGGTTGCCAAGGTTCTATGTAAGTCACTAGGGAAGCCAAGTTCACTCGCTATCAAAATGTTTGGAGGGGGGAGGCTTGTTGGCAAATTGCACTTTGCATTTCATTAGCGCATCACAGAAACACACAGGATCGGAGATCCAGCTGAGTGCCACCTTTCTGCCACTTCATGCTGTAGAACAAGTGCAAATAGCGAATGTTGCAATGTAAAGTGGCTGCAAAAAGTGGAGCAAATGTTTAGTTGATTTGGGGAGTAATGCAGAAAGCACTCAACATGTGAGGGTAGATACAAGTGTGTTGTTAGTAAGGTAGCCAGCCATGGTTTATTGTCTTATAATAGATATGAACATTGGAACAGAGAAACAGGAGTGGCCCATCAGTCCCTGCTGCACTAAAGTTGAACACAACAGATTTGTACCATAAAGATAGGCTCTTTTCTTGCCACATTTGAAGATTTGAGACCAAATCATGTTCTACAAGATAGGTGTTGTAAAAGAAAAATCCATAAGAGCCAAGTTACACTTGTTTTTCTGTTCTTTTTCAGGATGCTGTGTTGATTTACAGGTGTTGTATCGAGAGTTTCCGAAACAAGTTTGGCCACGGGATGCGGTTGGCCTTCTAACAGTGAGCGCTCAGAAATTGGAGTGGCTTGCTGAAGCATGAAGAATGTAGTGCGAGGCTGAATCACGTGCAGGCCAGACCAGTTGACATTTTTAAAACAATGCAGCAGTTTGCTTGTACGCCTTTTTTTTTCCTTCCTGGTGCTAGTCCACAAACTGCCGTTTAAATGCCAAAGCTTGCCACACTGGGATTTCAATTCATGACCTGTGGCCTGTTAGCCAAGACCACTTTCTTTTACACAGCCTGGTGAATACCAGCTGCAGTTCTACTGCTGGCCACAGAGTGGCAGTGCGGAAGGCTGTACACTATTAAAGTGCATGGGCAAACGGACTGAGTGTGGCAGAGCTATCAGAGGCTGTGCCATCTGACGCTCCATTTCAGTTGCAGTGCTACCGACAACTACCCTTGGCACTGGCAAATATAAGCAGACCACTGCAGGAGGTCACAACCACATCTCTAACATCGCAGGCTACCCCTGTATTCCAGCTACAGGAGACTGGAGAGCTCCATCACACAGGCCACCAATGCACTTGTGGTATTGCTGACCTGTATGGGCCTTCTGACCAGAGTGCCATGCAGTTGCTGCTTATGCCCTGAATTTAGCTGCAGAGTGCATAGCTTGAATACATTTCTGAATCACCCGAAAGAGAAAAAGAGGCTGCACGAATGTGGGCAGCAAAGAACAATTCATCACGCTTTTAAACAGCAAGATATGCAGTTGCAGCCAACTGATAATAGAAGTTAAACACTCAAATCTAGTTTGCATTCAGAAGTTTCCCAGCTGAATTAAACAAGTGCCAATGAATTGTGTCTGCCTCTTGCACCAACCAGTACAAGTCCAGAACAATACCAGTCCTGGCCATGGCAATTCCAGGCAGTTTTACTTTTGCTTTGCGCATTGACTTCAGCAAAAGGAAAGGAATCCATTTCTATTGAAACAAAGCCCATTTACACATTTTTAAACCAAGAAAACTGGATTGAACAGCAACGATTTGTATTTTCTCTGTCAACATAAATTAATAATTTGCAGACATAGTCAGAGGTATAAACCACAGAAAAAGTTTCTTTGGCCCATCATGTCTGTACTGGTCAAACCACCTAACTATTCTAATCCCATTTTGCAGTACTTGGCCCATAGCCTTGGTGATCGCAAGTGCACATCTAAATACTTGTTAAATGTTGCGGGTCTTTCAGGCAGTAAGTTCCAGACTCCCATCACCCTCTGGGTGAAAAGATTTTTTGTCACATCCCCTCTAAACGCCCATCTATACCCCCTCCACCAAGGGGAAAGGTTTCTTCCTGTCTATCTATTCCCTTCATTTTCTCCATCTTAATCACAGCCTTATAAAGGTGAGGGTAAAAGGATCCTATTTCATATGCAGAATAATCAGAACGTGGAATCAACATGGAATATAGTCAAAGAGCAAAAGGTCACAGGATAAGAGCAAGTCATGGGATTGAATAGTTTCCTCTGCTCCAAGGAAAGCAACCCCAGTCTATCCAATCTCTCCTCATAACTAAAACTCTCCAGCCCTGGAAACATTCCTGTAAATCTCCTCTGCACCCTTTCCAATGCTTTCACCTCCCTCCTATAATATGGATTCCAGGACTGCACACTGTACTCTAACTGTGGCCTAACCAACGTTTTATACAGTTCCAGTATACCTTCCTTGCTCTTAAACTCTATGCTTCAGCTAATAAATGCAAGTATACTAAATGCCTTCTGAACCACTTTATCCACTTGTCCTGCTACCCTAAGGGACTAGTACACATTCACACCAAGATCTCTCTGATCCTCAGAGTTTCCCAGGGTCCTGCCATTCATCATGTATTCCTTTGTCTTGTTTACTCTGCCCAAGTGCACGATCTCACCGATTTGTCACTGATCAGTCTGTCTGACCAGCCATTTACATCCTCCTGTAATCTAAGGCTATCCTCCTTGCCACTCACAGATAGAGGAAGATCATCAAGATCGGCTGATGATACCAAATTAAGAGGCATATCAAACAGTGGAAAGAATACAAAAAGGTATGGGGGCTAGGCCATTGTGTCACAAATAAACCTCATCAGAGAGGCAGATGTTTAAAATCAAAAGGGCTAATGGGACCCTCCATTTCATATAGAAGCAACTGAACACAAAGGCAAGGAGACAGAGACTAAGGAAATTTGGCATGTCAGCTACGACTCTCACCAACTTTTACAAATGCACCATAGAAAGCATTCTTTCTGGTTGTATCACAGCTTGGTCTGGGCTCCTGCTCTGTCCAAGACTGCAAGGAACTACGAAAGGATGTGAATGTAGCCCAATCCATCATGGAAACCAGTCTGCCATCCGTTGACTCTGTCTACACTTCCCGCTGCCTGGGGAAAGCAGCCAGCATAATTAAGGACCCCACACACCCTGGACATTCTCTCTTCCACCTTCTTCCGTCGGGAAAAAGATACAAAAGTCTGAGGTCATGTATCGACCGACTCAAGAACAGCTTCTTCCCTCCTGCTGTCAGACTTTTGAATGGACTAACAAAGAACAAAACAAAACGGGAAACAGGCCCTTTGGCCCAACGAGCCCGCGCCGCCACCCCGATGTTCCCACCTCTACCTGTGATCCCTGTCTATGTTTATAGATCTATGGATTAAAAAACCAAATTTGAGACAATTTAGGGAGAATTTGTTTTGCCAATTAGCCTAAGAGCACATCTTTGGGACGTGGGAGGAAACCGGAGCTCCCGGAGAAAACCCACGCAAGCACGGGGAGAATGCGCAAACTCCCACACAGACACAGGCCCCAAATCCATGTATCTGCACAGCACAGTGATAGTCACTGAGCTGTCGTGTTGCCCATCAAATGGTCCAGGTCAAGCGTACACTAACGACGTGAAGCACTAGGATACCTCGCATTAAGTTGATCTTTCTCTACACCCTAGCTTTGATTGTAACACTACGTTCTGCACTCTCTCCTTTCCTTCTCCCCGATGTACTCTATGAATAGTATGCTTTGTTGGTATAGCACAAGAAGCAATACTTTTCACTGTATCCCAACACGTGACAATATCAAATCAAAATCATCAATCTGTTGCTAAAAGTTAGAGCTCTGTGGGTGAGCAGTTTTACAGAAAGGGGTATGAAAACAATGCAAATAGTGTAACAGAGATGTCTGAGGATGAGGGGAAATAATTATGGAAAGAGGCGTGAAAAGCTAAAGGGGCGCTTATCAGAGAGCAGAGAAGGCCAAAGGCAGGGGCAAATAGTAATCTTCAGAACTTAATGAATAGTTTGGGGTGGTAAATTTAAAGATGGCTTCCTCTGGTTCAATTACGGCATAAATTCAGGATGAGTACGAGTATAAAGGGGAGGTTAAAAGGATCTTATTTCATATGCAGAATAATCAGAATGTGGAATCAACATGGAATATAGTCAAAGAGCAAAAGGTCACAGGATAAGAGCAGGCCATGGGATTGGATAGCTAGCACGGATACAATGGGCTAAAACAATTTCCTCCTGAACCGAAATTTCAATGTATTTGAGTCAAGTTTCAAATTGCTTTGAACATGACTGCAGTGAGCCTAATGCAGAGTGCACATAGAAACAAACGTTTGCTGGTGCTTGAGGCTACGATAAGTTGAATTAGGGAAAAGCTAACCTTATTGTTCGTGGTCTGCTGCACCTAGAGGTCTGGATTTGGACCTTGGTCTGTTACTTACATACCCTTACTGCAGTGTACAATCAAATCTCTTGCTGCGTCATCCCTGTGAAAATACATGCTCTCTGCCTCCAGTTAGCTGTAAAACTGGTTGTAAAAAGTGAATGAAGATTATTTAGCGCTGTTCCTGACCTCAGAACGTCCCCAAATGCTTGCAGCTCAATTAACTACTTTTGACATGCACTCCTTGTTAAAAATTGTCAGCGAATGCAGCAGTTTGCGCACAGCAGAAACTGAAAACAGTGACAAGAAAGTGACCGAATTCTTTCTTTAAAGCCATGTTAGTTAAGGGATAAATGTTAGCTTGAACACCAGGAGAACATCACTGCCCCCTCTTCTCAATGCCATTGATGCATCAACTATTCACAAAACATTCCTCTGACCATCAAATGTGACGTGCAACTGGAATTCCACACCCACTTTTCAAGCGATACATTGCATCCTTACTATTTTATAGCTTCCTACATCCACAACGGCAATAGAAAACACCCACAGTATAACCAGATTCAGGCACCAATGACAGCACTGGAGGCGTGGGAACGAAGAGGGTGCAAAACAAGTCTGCATGGGGAATACCCAGCACAAATGTGGGCATAGAATCGCAACAGAAAAGTTCACAGGAATTGCACAAGACAGGCTGACATCTCTACTCAACACCCTGTCACAGGAAGTTCATTAAAACGCATCAGTTTCTTGATACTGTCAACTGTTTTGTGTGATGAAATGGGTTGACTAGCGTCCAAGTTGGAGTGGTTTATATGTGGCCCAGAGAGACAAACTGAACTGCAGTTTCCATCCAATGTTTGCCCAATGACAGTAATAAGAACAGGATACAACCCCAAGCAAGAACTCAGTTTTTGGCAATTAAAATAAAACCCAGGTTTTTTTTAGTTTAAATAAAAAAGGCAGTTAAGGAGCATTAATGCAGAGTAAAAACAAAGTGCTGGAAAAACTCAGCAGGTCTGGCAGCATCTGTGGAGAGAGAAAGAGTTAGCATTGAGTCCAATATGACTCTTGTTTAGAATTAATGTGAAGTACAGCAGTTCAAAATAAGGCAACACAATGTCATTTCTGCAGGACAACAACCAATTCAGTTAGAGAGGTTCAACTGGATGCTTGAAGGCTTGCTTTCTGAAGGATTACTCAGCCCAATACAACAATGCAGATAATACCAGCATGACTCAGCAGAAAGGCAGACTGTGTGTTACAAATGATTAAGTTAAAGGCATAACCAGTTTACAATGACGGACTGAAGGGCAACAGACGGGGAGGTCAGAAATTAGTCCCGCATTGCAAATACAAGCTGTGATCTCTTGTCCTTCAACTGGGAAGGGCAACCGAGATTCTTCAACAAATTTGCCCAGGTGCCATACAAAAGGAATACATGCACCCACCTACCTATGGCTATTTGCAAAGACAGTGACATGTCTAGGAGAAACAGGAATCATAGGTAGGACTGCCACAGGAGTAGGCCCAATCCTCAATCTCTCTCACCAGAGCACATGGCTGTGTGTGTGCCTCTATGTCAGGCTGCACTTCAGTATTCTGCACACTGAATTATGCTTTCTGTATACAACTGCATGCCTGTGTTTTAATAACGGAAAATAAAAACCCAAAGTCTTAACAGACACAGATAAGATTTGGAAACACATTATCGTGGGTCAAATACAAAATCCAGCTATCAATTCCCATTCAGCACAATATATCCCTTTTGTATGAAATTATGGAACTCCAAATCATGTTTCTTGTACAACTAAGTGTCTTGGCAAATGAACATTATTCCCAAAAAACTCTCATGCCTGGAGTAATTATTTCACAAACTAGTCTCACTCAAAAAATATAGTGCATGGTGATGTCGCATCATAAGAATGCAAGGCCAAAGAAGGAGCCGAACATGGCTTCAGATAGTGAATACCTACCTTCAAATCACGGCACTGGGACTGCAGCCAGTCGTTGATGAAGCCCTGTGGATCTCTGGCAAAACTCAGCATGAACTCTCTTTGTGTTTTGAGCTGGTTAATGGTCTCGATTGTTTCATGGATCTGTGAGAATAAAGCAGCAGGGTTACATGGTTTACACACAAGAGCTACAATCAACCTCAAATCCAAGCTCTCTGACTCAACCAGCATGCACCTGCTACTCTTCCTTTTAGTGGTAGAGGTCACTGGTTTGGAAGGTGCTGTCTAAGGAGCTGCAGGTGAGTTCCTGCAGTGCATCTTGTAGATGGTACACATGGCTGCTACTGAGTGGTGATGATGGAGTGGATATTTGTGCACGGGATGCCAATCAAGCAGGCTGCTTTATCTGAGATGGTGTCAAGCTCAACTATTATTGGAGCTGCACCCATCCAGGTAAGTGGGGAGTATTCCATCACACTCCTGACTTGTGCCTTTTAGATGGTAGACAGGCTTTGGGGAGTCAGGAGGTGAGTTACTCACCGCAGTATTCCCAGCCTCTGACCTGCTCTTGTAGCACAGTAGTTATATGGCTGGGTCCAGTTCAGTTTGGGTCAATGGTAACCCCCAGGATGTTGAAATCGGGCGACTCAGTGACGATAATGTGATTGAACATCAAGGTTAGATTTTCTTTTATCGGAGCTGGCATTTTTGTGGCATAAATGTTACTTGCCACTTCCCAGCCCAAACCTGAATGTTATCTAGACCTTATTGCAGGCACAATATCTGAGAAGTTGCCAACTGCACGGAAACAATTTTTCCGTATCCACCCTGTCAAACTCGCTCTGCTTCAATGATATCACCTCGCATTCCTCTAAACTCCAGAGAATATCAACCCTTACACCCCAGGGACCAGTCTAATGAACTATCACTGCACCGCCCCCAGTGCAAGTATAACCTCCCTGAAATATGGTTATGATATGCCTGATAGCAAGTCAAAGGAACAAAAACAGAGCCAGCATGTACTTGGAACAGATTTATTCAGAGTGAAACATTTGACTCCACTCTACCCATGTCAGTAAGTGTCTCTTTATACGTAATCAACTCATCATTCAATCAATGCTCTCAAAATGTATGAACCATTGCCTCAGTTGGTACAATTGTTGAAGATAGATTTAAAGAACAGGTTTAGAGGGAATAGTATTGTTTAGGTGCCTGTATAACAATTTATATATTATATAATGAATGTGTATGAATTTATGGCTATACAATCACAAAAGGCACACATATCAGCTCCACCATATTAGCAGGAGTTCAGAATATTAAAACGATACAAAATGGTTAATAGCTGGGTTAGCCACATTCCTGAACACAATTAGCTGGCTTAATCACAAGCTTGTGTATAATAGACCACAGATACTGGTGGCCGGTACTAGCCTATGGTCCAAGGTCTCAGACGGAAGCAGACACAAGATTAGGGAGAACATTCACAGAAGCTGATAAGGAGGCCCACTGGACAAGGAGTATGGTAAACTCAAGGACCCCAGATGGGAGGAAAAAAGATAATATTGATGAGGTACCATGAGTCGCCTCCATGAGACCACAAACTGATCATGCACAAGTCCACCTTACGCAATGCCTTTTTCATTGGTTATGTGAATAATGTATGTAATCTATAGTCAATATTATTGGATAAGGTGTGATGGGCTGTGTAGATGTTTGAAAAATACATAAGAATGGATGTTCGTCCTTTGCTTGTTGGAGGAGTGTACTGGGCTTTACCAGACGGCATCTCCCAACCAAGGAAATAAACCGTTTGATATGAGGACTAACCTGGAGGGTTGAGTGGTTTCTTTGAGAGATTCTCCCGCTAGCACAATCAACAATGGAGAGCAAAATTGCACACGGTACTCCAGGTTTGGTCTCACCAAAGCCTTTATAATTGCAGAAGCCTTCTTCTTGCACTTCAATTCCTTAAAATAATGACTGACATGTCATTTGTTTTCCCAAGTGCTTGCTGTACCTGTGTGCCTTATACAAGTGCACTCAAGACCTCCTGTATATCAATAATGACCAGATTTACTCTTTTTAGAAAATATTCTGTTTCTCTATTCTTACAGCCAAAGTGATTTTTTAAAAAATATTCATTCATGGGATGTGGACGCTGCTGGCTTGGCCAGCACTTATTGCCCATCCCTAATTTCCCTTCAGCTCAGGGCATTTAAGAGTCAACCGCATTGCGGAGAGCCTGGGGTCACATAGGATAAGGACGCCAGATTTCCTTCCCTAAAGGGCGTTAGTGAACCAGATGGGATTTTTCCAACAATCGATAATGGTTTCATGGCCATCAACAGATTCTTAATTCCTCCCACTTTCCCACATTATATTCCATCTGTCCCTTTCTTGCCCATTCACTTCACCTGCCATTCTCTTTGCAGCCCTTTATGTCCTCCTTTCAGCTTCCATTTCCACCTAGCTTTGTGTCAGCAAACTTAGATACATTACTCTCAGTCTCTATGTCCAAGTCATTAACATCGATTGTAAATAGCTAAGGCCCCAGCACTGAACCTTGCGACACTCTGGTAATCACAGCCTGCCAACTTGAAAACATCCCGTTTGTCACGGCTCTTAACTTCCTGTCCATGAACAGATTCTCTAATCCTATTGCTCTATTCCACCCAACTCCATGAGTTCTTATCCTGTAATTAACCTTTTGTGTGGCATCTTATTGAATGCCTTTTAGAAATCCAAGTATACTACATCTACTGGATTTCCTTCACCGATCGTACCAGACAGACTCTCAAAAATGAACACATTCATAAAATACGATTTCCCGTTGTCTGATTATACTGTTAATCAACATCCCTGCTTCTGACTTCATGATGGAATAAAGATCACCGATGAAACAGTGGTAGATGGCCGAGCCTAGGACACCCGCTTCCAGCGACCACAACCATCATCATCTGTGCCAGTTATGACCCATCCAGGCCAGTGGAGAGTACTCCATTATATTCCTGACTTGTGCCTTGTAGATGATGGACAGGTTTTGGGGAATTAGGAGATGAATTACTTGCCACATGATTCCTATCCTCTGACCTACTCTTGTAGCCACTGCATTTATTTAGTGAGCCCAGTTGAGTTTCTGGCTACCCCAAGGATGTTGACAGTGGGGGGGATTCAGTGATGGTAACACTATTTATTGCTTTCATCATTTAGTACTTGAACAACAGGTCATCTTAACAAAGCAAAATGCAAGTAAGAAAGTCTTCACTTGATTTGGGTCAGACATCAATACAAATTTAAACTTAACTGCGTTGGCGTCAAGTCAGAGCTGCCTGTCCCAAACTACAAATGCATTCTTAAAATATAAAGCGTTCCAAGCTAACCTTATTGTCAAGAGCAGCAATTTCCTGCTGACTTGCAGTAGAAAGGAGGAAGGAATTCATCTGAGTCTTCAGCGTGTCATCCACTTCCACATCAATATCATAACAGGCAGTCTTCTTTTGATCATTTGGGTCCACGCTGAAATGTCAAAAGGAGATGGGACAATGTTACAGAATGCACTGAAGCTACAGTTAGATTAGTTCACCAAGTTGATTAGTCTGTCTAGAATATGAGGTTGCTCATATTCTCAAACACAGGCTAAATCCAAGCAGCACACAGCACAGTGATATGTTACGCAATAATAAGCTGCAAGTCTACACTAATGATTCTCCAGACAGATTGCCTTGTTTGGAACTCCTGTCTCCTGCAGGGTGCATCAGAGAGTGGGCATCTCAAAGTTAGAACAGCATAATGTTGCAAAGCTTTGAAAACAGACAGCAAATATACAACCAGCTCAGATGATGAAATGGAAACTCATGAAATAACATTCAAACTGATTTGCAGAAGCATTTGGAGAATCACATTTCCAGAACTTAATACTTAACAGGTTTTTTTTTTATAAGCAAAGTGCAAATTCTTAAGCAACAGGTCTAAAGGCGGTGCCACTCACCTGATAATGTGGTTGATGATGATGGGCTCAGGTGGCATCAGCAGAGCGTGTAATCTCTGAGGGATCTCTGAGAACTTCATGCGCTGACACTCAAAAATCTACAAAGAGAAAGCATATCATGAAATCAGAATTCCTGCTCCATTTTTAAATATTAGCTGCAGTTGGTGGCACACTCATCTCTGAATGAATGGTTCTGGGTTCGAGTCCCAGTTGAGGGCTGAAGGACGAGAATGAAGCCAGCTCAGGACTGAGGGAGCGGCGCACTACCAAGAGTCTCGATGGACTGAATGGCCTCCTTCTGCACTTATGGGATCCTATCAGACACAACAGCAATCCTGACAGGAAATGCTTCAAATTCAGCTGGTGAAAAATTTTTTAATGCACTCTTCATTCCCACCTTGAATCTGATGCTTACAGTAACACAGGAATGTGGAAATTAAACTTGATTTCAATCAGTGCAATTTTGCGGGAGATGGGGAGACTGAATAAAGAATTACAATTGGTCTTTGAAACAATATCATTTCTATTCCATTTTTAAAAAGACAATGCACGTCTGCATTCACATTCAGGATAATTACCTGCTGGAGGTACTTGTCACAGTTGATGAACTCCCGCTCATGGGAGTCCTGCAGCTTGTGGGTTTTGATGTACTGCCAGAGGGCCTGGATGATGACAGGCCTCGTCTGAGTATGGATGCCCAGCAGACGTGCCAGTCGAGGGTCCAGCTTAAACTGGGGCGGCTGCGGAGAAAATACAGATCAATCATTAGACCAGCCTGGCAATGCCACAAACGAAATGGCCAATCTGACACCTGCTCCAGTCTGCGTACAGCCAGCTGATTGCAGGTGGTGAAGATGGGTTTGCTGCCACCCTGAGGCTGTACCCAGACTGCTGATCTAGCTTACACCACTCAAAGAACTCAATCCAATAATATTCAATATGCCTTGAGCAACCAAAAATGCCACGATTAACTGTTTCTCTCTCTGCAGATGCTGCCGTACCTGCTAAGCTCTCACAGTATTTTTATTTTGGATTCCTAGCATCCACAGTATTTTGCACTTGATTCCACAATGGTAACTTCAGAAGTCGTTCAGTTAAACAAGTGGCAGGGTTAATCAAATGCTCTTTGCATTCCTGCCATATATCATTTCTCGTCTGCAAATTGGCCCTTTAGCTATAAGGCACGGTGACACAAAGTGCTGATTATTGATTAAACTTTTGTCTTTTCAACCTTGGACCCTTAGCTTTCTCAATTTTAGTGATTGGCTGAGAGAAAGGAGAAGATATAATCAGCACGAGAACAGTCATGAACTTTGCCTGGTCGTCAATAAGACTCATTTGAAACAGGCTATCAATAATAAGCTCCCTGAGGTATCCAGGGATTGAGCAATGGTTCGAAATTCAGAAGGGGCATGATTACAAGTTAGTGCTGCTTTCTGTTAACTCCCACCATATTTTCAACCTCAATTGTCGCCTCCCCCCCTGCCTACTTTCTCCTCCTATGAAGGAGCTCGTTCACCCCCAGGTTCCAAATGGGCTGAGTGCTTTCCAATTTCCTGTTTGGCCATTTGTTGCCACGAGAGCACAGATGATTGAAGCCAGCAGACTATTTGGCTGCATGTTCCATCACAGAAAGCCCATTCCCGTCCACTCCTGATAGCCACACAGCTTCCTGTGAATAGCAACCCATTGCAGCCCTGGCTACTGTTTTCTGACATGGAGATCTCTGGTTTTCTTGCATGAGAGATAAGGGCATGCCCACTGCCACCTCAGCCGGGACCCATTAAACTCAGCAGAGACCAGGGGTCAAACCAGGATCTATTATACTCCAAATGCGCAAGCACCTCAACACCTTTAGCAACAGGGTTACTGAGTAGCTCAAACGTTATTTTTACCAAATACTTAATTTATACTCTGATAGGTCACAGTATTTCAATCATAGAATTCTGACAGTGCAGAAGAGTCATGACGTAGAGATGCCGGCGTTGGACTGGGGTAAACTCAGTAAGAGGTCTGACAACACCATTTTAAATCCATACAAACTTGCAAAGGCTGACAGCTTGCAAATTTACTATCAAATAAATCGGTTGGATTTAAAATTGGTGTTGTCAGAATTCTTACTGAGTGCAGAAGAGACCATTCTGCCCATTGCGTCTGCACCAACTCTGAGTATTCTACCCAGGCTCTTTCCCCCATCCTATCCCTGTAACAGCTTATATTTACCATGCCAATCCATCTAACCTGCACATCTTTGGACACTAAGGGGCAATTTATCATGGCCAATCCACCTAATCTAAACATCTTCGGCCACTAAAGAGGCAATTTAGCTTGGCCGATCAGCCTGATCTACACATCTTTGGACTGTGGGAGGAAACTGGAGCACCCGGAGGAAACCATGCAGATACGGGGAGAATGTGCAGACTCCACAGAGGCAGTCACCTGAGGCTGGAATCAAACCCGAGTCCCTTTAAGATAGTTAATATACTTGTGAACTCAGTCCGCCCAGAGCAAATAAGTGATTATTTTTAATTCTGTTGACACTTGATCCATTTTGCTTACCTGGTAATCCAGCATCAGTAATACTGTGCAGCGCACATTCACATCTCCTGGTCTTTTCACCTGGAAGCCATCAGTCTCCTGGGTTGTGGCTGTTCTGTGCCACTGAGTGGAGTTAATGAGACACAGTTACTACCATGGTCTAACAGCAACTCAATCTTTCAGCAGCTGCATCAGCAGGGGTTTTCACAGCTCAACCGCGCGCGCAAACATGCTGTCACTCACAGCACAAGATAATGCCCTCTTGAACTAAGACTGCGCTCCACTGTTAGTCTACCAGCTGAGTGTCTGTGCTTCAGCCAGCTTCACCTTTTGGGACATGGAGCCCCGCTTGGATTCTGGAGGACAAAGCAGAGTTCAGAACTGAACTACATTCAGGCATTGTAACATGACAGCCAGCTGGACAGCTGTTTCTGGAATCCAGCAAGCCTCAAACCAACCTTTGTTATAGAGAAAGGGCAAGTGACAGGATGCATGCAAGCCCTTCCTCACCAGAATGCCGGAGACAAGAGACGGCTCAAACCAACGGGACCTTAGAGAGGCACCCATTTTATCGCAGACAGAAAACACACCAGATTTTGACACCAGGGGTGGACTGAAGCAGGTGTTGTGCAGGTGAACCTGTTGCGCAGTGCTCCAGTCTGCTTACCTCCACCAGGTGATTGTCGGGCCCATAGAGGTCCTTATCCAGTTCAATCACGAGGGATTTGAAGAATGAGGAAAACTTGCGCTTCTGTTTGGTTGCATCGTACTTCGATACAGCTGACTACACAAGCAGAAAACAGATTTCATTAGCTGCCTGTGATTCAATACAAGGCTGAGTGAAGACTGAATAGGCTAGTTCCCTGAGTTTATCAATTTCCTGGGAGCACCTCCAATGCCATGACAAAAGCAAGTGATAACAACCAGTTAACAAATAAGCCACTAATCTTTCTTCACTGCACTTGCCCACTGTGCGCACATCTTGTTCAGTGCTTTCCACAAGACATGGGAACGGAAGTAGGCGATTTGGCCCATAGAATCCAGCCTCCCATCCACTGACTCTGTCTACACTTCCCCTGCCTCGGGGAAAAGCAGCCAGCATAACTGAACCCCACACATTCTCTTTTCCACCCTCTTCCTTTGGGAAAAAGATACAAAAGTTTGAGGTTACGTACCAAACAACTCAAGAACAGCTTTTAGTAATAGGAGACAGAGAGTAATAGTGGAAGGGTGTTTTTCTAGCTGAAGGTCGGTCACTAGTGGTGTGCCGCAGGGCTCGGTACTGGGACCTCTTCTATTTGTAATTTATATAAGTGACTTGGAAGAGGGAGGAAGTGGAGTGATCAGTAAGTTTGCAGACGATATAAAGATGGCCAGACTTGCGGATAGTGAGGAGCATTGTCAGGCGATGCAGCAGGACATAGGCTGGTAGCTTGGGCAGACAGATGGCAGATGGAATTCAATCCTGATAAATGTGAGGTGATGCATTTCGGGAGAAAGAATGTAGGGGGGAGGTATACGATAAAGAGTAGACCTATTAACAGTATAGAAACGCAGAAGGACCTGGGGGTGCAGGTGAACAAGTCTCTGAAGGTGGCAGAGCAGGTGGAGAAGGTTGTGAAGAAAGCATATAGTATGCTAGCCTTTATAGGAAGGGGTATAGAGTACAAGAGCTGGCCTTTAATGTTGCAGTTGTATAAAACGTTGGTTAGACCTCATTTGGAATACTGCGTCCAGTTCTGGTCGCCTTACTACCGGAAGGACGTGGAGACTCTGGAGAGAGTGCAGAGGAGGTTTACCAGGATGCTGCCTGGTATGGAAGGTCTGAGTTACGAGGAGAGGTTAGGCAAATTGGGACTGTTTTCCTTAGAAAGACGTAGACTTAGAGGAGATCTAATAGAGGTGTACAAGATTATGAGGGGTATAGATAGAGTAAACAGAGTTAAGCTTTTTCCTAGGATGGACTCAAATAGCACAAGGGGTCACGGGCTTAGGGTGAGGGGGAGTAAGGTACAATTTGGATGCTAGAGGGAGTTTTTTCACACAGAGGGTGGTGGGGGTATGGAATGTGCTGCCAAGTAAAGTGGTGGAGGCAGGCACTCTGGAGTTATTTATGAGATACTTAGATGGGCACATGAACAGAATGGGAATGGAGGGGTATAGAAAACTGACTTAAAATAGGGATCACGAGCCTTGGGAGTCCCTGGGAAGTGTGTAAACAGATGATATTGATGTACTTGTACTTGTTTTTATCCTACAGGTGCTTTGGTCCGCCTTGTTGTCTAACAAGGGGCATACACGCGGTGGGTCATGAGAGGGCTGCTCTTGGATTTTGAGAGTATCCTAGTGCTTCACGTTGTTAGTGTACGCTTGACCTGGACCACTTGATGGGCAACACGACAGCTTGATGACTAGTGCTGCGCAGATACATGGATTTGGGCCTGTGTCTGTGGGAGTTTGCGCATTCTCCCCGTGCTTGCGTGGGTTTTCTCCGGGCGCTCCGGTTTCCTCCCACATCCCAAAAGTGTGCTCTTAGACTAATTAGCAAAACAAATTCTCCCTAAATTGTCTCAAATTTGTTTTTTAATCCATAGATCTACAAACATAGACAGGGATCACGGGTAGAAGTGGGAACATCGGGGTGGCAGCGCAGGCTCGTTGGGCCGAAGGGCCTGTTTCCGTGCTGTTTTGTTCTTTGTTCTTCCCTGCTGCCATCAGAACCTTACATTAAGTTGATCTTTCTCTGCACCCTAGCTATGACTGTAACACCACATTCTGCACTCTCTCACTTCCTTCTCTATGAACGGTATGCTGTGTCTCTATAACTCTCAAGAAACAATACTTTTCACAGTATCCAATACACGTGACAATAATAAATCAAAACAAATAGAGCCTGCTCCACCATTCAATGAGATCATGGCTGATCTGATAATCCTTGTCTCTATGTTCCCGCCTTATCCCCATAATCCTTCATTCCTCTACTGATGAAAAATCTGTCTGCCTCAGCCTTGAACAGCCTCAACGACCCAGCCTCTACAGCCCTCTGCGGTAAAGAATTCCACAGATTCACTCCCCTCAGAGAAAAAATTCCTCCTCATCTATGTCTTCAATGGGTAACCCCCTTACTCTCAGATTATGCCCTCTGGTCTTCTTGTGGGAAAGTCTAGGACCAGTATCTCCCTGTTAAGCTCTCTGAGGATCCTATGTGTCTCAATAAGGTCACCTCTCATTCTTCTAAACTCCAATGAGTACTGGCCCAATCCACTCAACCTCTCCTCATAAGAAAATCCCTCCATATCCGGGATCAACCAAATGAACCTTCTCTGGGCTGCCTCCAATTCCAGTGCATCTCTCCTCAGATAAGGGGAGCAAAACTCTTCACATCTACAATCAAAATGAAGTGGAATTGGGGTCCAAAACTCCAGACACAAACAGAACCTGACCATCTTAGTCATCACAGTTGTGAAGGAACATGGAAGTTTTTTTTATTATGCATTTGTGGGACATGGGTGCACTGGCTGGGCCAGCACTTATTGCCCATCCCAAGTTACCCAATGGCAGTTGAGAGTCAACCACATTGCTGTGGCTCTGGAGTCACGTAGGCCAGACCAGGTAAGGAGGGCAGATTTCCTTCCCTAAAGGACATTAGTGAACCAGATGGGTTTTTCCAACAATGGTTTCATGGTCATCAATAGATACTTAATTTTTTTTATTGAATTCAAATTCCACATCTTCTGTGGCAGGATTTGAACCCGGGTCCCCAGAACATCAGCTGAGTTTCTGGATCAATAGTCCAGTGATAATACCACTAGGTCATCGCTTTCCCACGGATACACGCGCTACAGGGGCAATCTGTGATGCACCCCAACTCCAGCCAATTCTGATGAAGATAGCGGAGAGAAATTCTGTAGAAGCTCAACATGGCGAGAATGTGTGGGACAGAAGGGAGAAAGAGAAATCAAAATCTTACATCTTCGAGCAGCCTGCCTTCGACCCGAAGTTCCCAGGATGCCACAGTTCCTTCTCCATCTTCTGCGTCAGGTTTTGCAGGGTTGAACGTATTAGAAATAAATATTCGGAGCTTTCGCTTTTGCTGAGGGGAAAAAAAGAGAGGGAGCTTTAGAAATAGTTTTTGTTTCCTGTTATGCAGGAATATCACTGTATTAAAGGAACTTATAACCAAAAGAATGAGGAAGCCAAATGAGCTTCCCAAGTATCCAATACATCATCTGGCAGCATTCTGATTGCTTTAGAAAGGATTGGAATCACTCTCTCTTCCTCTGCTTATGTTGGTTAGGTTTTGAACTCCTCTCCAAGGGGAATGTTCCATTGGACAGGCACTGGTAAATATAACACCCAAGTGTTTATTCTGGGAATAGAAAATGCTCCTAAACACAAGGTGGAGCAGGTGATATAGCACCCCCCACTTCAACTCAGTCAGGCAGGACATGGCTGCAGTGGTACACTACTGCCAGGCCAACTTATACACTGGTACGCAGAGGAAGTTCCAACCAGATGCGAGATTAGGCCGAGTAAAAGGAGATAGAACTTTGAAAGGGAGAGAGAAGCCATGATGAAGGTGTTCTGCAAATCATGCTGTGATGCATGTTACAAAGAATCATGGAATTCTACAGTGCCAGAGGTCATTCGGCCCATTGAGTTTGCACTGACCCCAGTTTCAGCCAAGCTCTATCCCCATGCATTTACCCCAGCAAGTCCGCCTGACACCAAAGGTTAATTTAGTCCACCTAACCTGCACATCTTTGGACTGTGGGAGGAAACCCATGCAGACATGGGGAGAATGTACACAGTCACCGAAGCCAGGAATCGAATTGGGTCCCTGGCATTGAGGGGCAGCAGTGCTATCCACTGTGCCACCGCGCCGCTCTTATTCTATCGAAAGTTTGCATACTTCGCAAAATGATAAACTATGATAAGTGCTAGCTGTAGATTTTAAAAATAAAAGAAGCCACAATCTAAACGAGGATGCAAAGATAAGGTTACATTACAGTGAATAATGACAATGAATGAAGCTGTTGTGTAACACACAGATCTCCCATAGGAAGATTCACAACACAGGAGGAGGTCATTCAGCCAGCTGCATCCATGCAGGCCAAAAAACATTTTCAATCCTAACCCCACCTCTCACCCAGGTCACGAGTCTTGGAGGTCACGACACATTAAATGCAATCAAAGGTGCTTTTATTAAATACGACAGTGCTTTCTATCTCCACCACCCTTTCAAACAGTGAGTGCCGGACCCCCACCACCCTCTGAGTCAACTCTCCTCTAATCCTTCCACAAATTACTTGAAATCTACGTCCCTTGGTTATTCATGTCTCTGCTTAAAACACACACCAAGTCCTTCATAATGACACACAGCTCAATTAAACCTCTCCTGAGTTTCAAAGGAAACAACTTTACCCTCACCAATCTTTCCTCGCAACTATAATTCTCCAGTCCAGGTGGCATCCTTGTAAAGCTTCTTTGTACCCTCTCCAGTGCGATCATGGAACGCAGTGACCAGAACTGTATGCAGTAATTTGGCTGTGGTCAAGCTCATGCTTCATTTTCAGAGACAGTTTAAATCGTTGTTGACATTTGTTTAAAAATGTCAGCCTGATTTCTGAAATGTGGAGACTTGAAGAGGTCAAAGTACAGATGACCACCAACTAATGATGCTTTACCTTTATTGGTCTTTTCAATGCTTCCTGGATGTCCAGACGTTTTCTCATTATAGTCTGGTCAAGCTTCCTCTCAAATGCCAGCAAATCCATGTAGGCTTGAGATTCTGGAACCAGCTCACGAATCTATAACAAAAAGGAGGATGTGCATAAGGGTCAGCACTGATGACAACCAAAACTGTTCTTTACAGAATCCCTACAGTGCAGAAAGAAGCTATTTGGCCCATTGAGTCTGCACCAACCATACCTACCCAGGCCCTATCCCCATAAATTTACACTAGCTAATCCCCCTGACACCAAAGGTTAATTTAGCCTGGCCAATCCACCTAGCCCGCACATCTTTGGACTGTGGGAAGAAACCGACGCAGACACAGGGAGAATGTGCAAACTCCACACAGATAGTGATCCAAATTGGGAATTGAACCTGGGTCCCTGGCGCTGTGAGGTAGCAGTGCTAACTACCGTGCCACTCCAAAATTTCACTAATGATATTCATGCCGATAGTGGCACATTCTCCATCCTCCTCTTTGACCTGCCTACAGCCTGTCTAGCTGTACTGGACTACGCTTGAATGGTTGCACTAGTCGTGGCCACAGAATCCCAGCAATGGCTTCCCCCTTCTTGCCCACCACTGGATTGCCACAGGGATCACAAAGACTGAACGCCTCCTTTTCCTCACACCTCAAAGATATGATCCGAAGGAAATGCAGGTAGCAGTGGTTAGCACTGCTGCCCTAAAGCACCAGAACCCAGGTTCGATTCCCAGCTTGGGTGACTGTGCGGAGTTTGCATATTCACCCCGCGCCTAGATGGGTTACCCCCGGGTGCTCGGGTTTCCCCTCAGTCCAAAGATGTGCAGGTTAGGTAGATTGGCTATGGTAATTTGCCCCTTTGTGTCCAAAGATGTGCAGGTTAGGGTGGATTGGCCATGCTAAATTGACCCTTAGTGTTCAAAGATGTGCATGTTAGGGGGATTGGCCATGCTAAATTGACCCTTAGTGTTCAAAGATGTGCAGGTTAGGGGGACTGGCCACGCTAAATTATCTTGTAGTGTCAGGGCAAGCTAGGGTAAATACATGGGATTATGGGGAGAGGGCTTGGGTGGAACTGTGGTCAGTGCAGACTCGATGGGCCGAATGGCCTAATGTACCACAGGGATTCGATAATTTTACAAAAAGGGCTCTGCTGCCACCCGACCCTTCCATTGCTTCTGCTTTGCCAGGCTGCTTGTTCAGCTTTTAAGGGACTAGAATTTCCTCCCATTCAACAATGGGGAAGACCAAAGCCACAATGCCTTTAACAGACACAAAGAAAATCTCTGTACTAGTGTGGAGGATTCCAGCAACTGTTGCAAGCTGAACCAGAACGCTCAGGAAGCGGATTGAATCTTCAACATCCAAAACAAATCCATTGCAGGAGTCTGGAACTCTGAGCCAAAAAAATACTTTGAGCCCCACAGCCACCTGATAAACATTGGTCAACAAAAGGTTTACAAGAAGTTCATCTAGCCAGCCTTCAGATAGAATCGTTTCCAAGTATCACTTTTTTTTTTAACTAAATTCAAAACTTTTGGATTAGAACCTTTCACGACAAGAAAAAAAAAAGGATGTACTTACTCGCTGAGGTAGAATTTTATCGGCCATTTTCTTCTTCTTCGCACTATTCAAATGAAAGAATAAACATGTTACCCCAGCAACCCTTCCAAAATTAGCTGCTCCAAAATGAAGTCTGCTTAATATTCAGGCAGAATGTAATGACCGCTCGACGTTCAAGGCACCATCACGGGTTACCTGGCAGAAACAGACATTGAACCACTTGCCAAAACAACAAGTTGAGAAACATGATCCCAGCTCCCAGCAACCTCTGCAGATTCATCATAAAACTGATCAAATATCAGGTCAAAAATGAGATCATGCAATTATTGCGAGGAGAAAGCATTTGTGGATTAGGAACTTGATTCTCAATGGATTTTTAATGCTTTTAAACTGTTATCCTACCTAATTGCCTCATCATCTGCCCAAAAAGCACCAATTTTTACTGCTCTTTTCTTATTGGCAGTTGTGCCCAAAGTCCCCCAGTTCTCGACCTGCCACTCCTCAACCACACAGCAGCTAGCTGGTGCCTGGTCCAAGTGTAGATCAAGGCAATGACTGCCTGTAGGTTATCTGATGGCACAAGAGCACTAGGAATGAAAGCAAATCTGACTCTTGCTATTAATTTAACAGGCATATGTGTGCACTTTGATAAAGAGTCACTAGATGGTGATCAGGAGATGAGAAATCAGCCCCAAAATACAACAGTAACATGTAATGCTCAAACCTGGCCTCAGCAAAGAGTGGTAGTTGGGCTTCTGAATGATAGCTGCCGCTACCACTTTGTCCACACTCAGAATAGGTAATCATTTAAAGTGAGTAAACTTGTGGCAGCACTGACATCCGCAATACACACTGGAGAATGGACAGCTTGCTCAATGAGCAATGTATTTATCCACTTTAATCATCTCTTTTTGATCTGATTTGTCAAATGTATTAGTATACAGCGAAAAGTATTGTTTCTTGTGCGCTATACCGTTCAGAGTACATCGGGGAGAAGGAAAGGAGAGGGTGCAGAATGTAGTGTTACAGTCATAGCTAGGGTGTAGAGAAAGATCAGCTTAATATCTGATTTGATTCATTGCTATCACATGTATTGGGATGCAGTGAAAAATATCATTTCTTGTGTGCGATACAGACAAAGCATACTTTTCATACAGCACATCAGGGAGAAGGAGAGGGTACAGAATGCAGTGTTACAGTCAGATAGGGTGTAGAGAAAGATCAGCTTAATATTTGCAGGTTTCTCTGTAGTAACGGACAGTAACAAAAAGCACGATGAAATAATAAAGAGCTGAATGGCTGAGATGAGGTATGCAGGATTGCAAAACTATGGGGGGGGGGGAAAACAAGAAAGAGGTCTTTGTGCTACTCTCTGGAGGCATTGCATTTGCTGCTAAGGCTGGCTAACAGAGTAAAAAAAAACATTCAGCAATTATGGGCTATGCTTTGTGCTGAAGAAGCATTGGGGGCGGGGGGGGGGAGTTGTGAATATCACTCTACTCCTGATCTTTCTCCAGGTACACAAATGGTTGTTGAATGGAGGCAGAATTGCCTGTACCCAGTTTGGCTGTAATGTCCCTCACAGGAGAACAACGAGCCAACACTTCCTCAACTCACTCAGGTCAGACATTTGAAGATTGCCAATCCCTGAATGTGTCAGCGTTTTACCGGGAATGAATACTGATGGAATTTTAATCCATGGATAGTGTGGACAATGCCATTTTCCTCGTCTTGTTACGCTGTCTGTTTCAAAGTACCTCATTTTTTGCAATGTTAATCGGCACTGGAATTTCGAGACACTTAACTAAAGAACTATCGGACCTACTTGTGATTGCGGTTCTGGGCTGCTTGTTGCTGCACTTGTTGAATCTGCTGAGGGGCTGGCCGTTTGCGAGACTGGTCCATCATCGACTGAGGCATGCCTGGTCGCACTGCCGGACTCCCGCCATACGAAGGGCCTGGTGGACCCATGGAAGCACCTTGAGATGGCATGCGGCTGCCCGGAGGCATCCCTGGGCGCTAGTGAAATGGAAGAAGAGCAAAATGAGACACAGAAAAGGATTTGGCCTCATCGGGAAGTCAACAAACACAATTCCCAGATCACCACACCAACGTTCCGATTTCTGATGAGAAAATGCTACATGCCACAAGCCTCAATATTCCTCCAGCACACACACATTTGGCAAAATTGAGCCTGGCACCCACTCCTGAACAAAACAACCACAGAGTCAGAGGTTTACAGCATGGAAACAGGCCCTTCAGCCCAACTTGTCCATGCTGCCTTTTTTTTTAAAGCCCCAAAGCTAATCTCAATTGCCTGCGTTGGGCCCATATCCCTCTACACCAGCCAAAGATAAGCAAGCTCAGTTTACAAGACACAGCAACCACCGACTTGGTATTAAACTCAAAACAGCTTGCGAGGTAACTTCGCACGTTAATCGATCAAATGCTTCTTGGGGAAATTGGGTGGGGAAGAGGGTTGAATGGGGGCCAGGTGCTGCTTGAAATGGGACAACACCAAGAGTTCCCATCAAACCTGTAGTTCAGTTGACATTAAAGACCTATTTTGGAAAAGGTGTGATGGAGAAGCAGATATATATTGGCTATAGACAAGGATGCACCGTGCTATGATGCAGAATAATTGGGGAGGGGGCAGAGGCTGGTAACAGTTGGTCATTTACATTTTCACGCATGCAAATTTACAGGCAAGTTTCATCTGAATTGTAATCCACAGTACAAGGACACGAAACTGACAGCTCAGCAGTACTCCTCCATGCGCACAGCTGGAGATTGCTACAATGCGACCCAACATGTGTGGTAGTGGAGGGGGGGGGAGGGAGGAAGATGGGGGGAATAAAGAGCAAGTTGGGGGGGGCGGGTGGGTAGAACTTTAGAAAAATAGCCAATAAAAATGAGTTGCATAGGGAGGGGAACAAAATGTCATCGGCAGACAATTAAGCCAGTATGCAGGTACCAGCTTGTAGGAGCAAGGCATGGATCAATCCGATTGTCCAGCAGACCACACAGGAGGCTGCAACCAATTCTGCATCAATGCATCAGCTGAGGGCGGGGGGAAAAGAAACGCAATCCTTTCCCTTCTTTGGGACAGGAGTCAGTTGACTGAGAAGCCACTGGGACCGAAAATGCTGCATTTCGAGAGAGAACAAAATCTGCCATCTCTGTCAGAAATAAAAGGCTGGTTAATTCGAGAGCAGACTCTTACCAAACCGTGTGCAAGAAATTCAAAGAGTTTACTCCTGGTTGCTGACTGCATGCCACGCCGCGTCCCTTTCAAACACCCTTTGTCCGTGTGCGAGGCTCTACTTCACTGCACCCTCGTTTAGCAAGCTGATGCTGTCGCTCTTGGGCATCCGACATTTTATTGTGGGGGAAAGATGCGGCCGCCTCAACTTTACAAGAAATCCAGCAAATCAACAGTCAAACTACAGGAGCGACTGACGTGCCAGAAGATGCCGTTATACTGTTCGGTCCAAGGCCCTACGCCGTGTGTTCTAAACACCACAAAGAAATGAATCAATGAAAGACCTTGTAACAGCAGTTGTCACGTCACTTGTGCATGCCTTTCAGCTCTGTACTCCTGCTCTTGCAGGTCGCAGCTAATTAGCATCAAGACTCAAAAGAGAAGAAAGGACCTGCCTGTACTCAGCGAAAACAATTGTCAGGGCGAAGGGCAACGAGGAAAAGCCTTGAACACGGGACACAATGGCAGCTGAATCAGTGCAATTCAATCCCATTCAATCGGAGGGAGAGTTTCAAATGAAGAATAAAATATTTCAAAACCGTCATCCAGCTGGCAGAACAGCAAAAAGGTATGTGCTCGGGAAATGGCCGATGAACGATACCCAGAACAGCAACTTCCATTCACACAGTGCCTTTGCCATAGAAAGCTGCTTCACAGAGGCAGCCTCAAATCAATGGCATGCCAGACATGGCAGCTTTCGCTCACTTTGCTACACATTAGCAAGTTTGCTTGGTGTCAGCCACGGCTCAGTATTGGATCCAGGCTGTGGATTCAAGTCCTGCGCCAAAGACCTGAGCACAGAATCGAGGCTGACGGTGCAGTACCGGGGGGAGTGCTGCACCGTCGAAGATGCCCTCCCTGGGGTGAGACATGAAGCCAGAGTCCCATTTGCTACCTTAAAGTCAGCGTAATCGACCCAATGGCATTCTTCAAAGAGCACGTGATTCCTCCTCCGAGTCCCCGTCAACTCCCCCCTATTACGGGCAAGTTCCCCCACCCCACGTGCAACATTCCGTCCCCACCAACATGCAACGTTTCTCCATCCATACCCCCACCATGTACAATATTCCCACCCCCGCCATTGGTCATGGCCCCACCCCGTTGGACATGTGCTCCCCACCCTGACAATGTACCCCCCGCCACCCCCCCCCTCCCCAATGCCTCAGACAACATTCCTCTCGTGACTCCTTCAACATTCCTCCCTCAGTCAAAATCACTGAACTAGTACTTGGTTGGCTGTAAAAACCCTTTCAGGCATCCCCCAGCTCACAGAGGCAGCTGCTTCCATGCAAGTTCTTTGTTTCAAAAGCAGCGTTTCGGAGTGGGGACTCAACACTTTCTCAAAAGGGGAATGCTTTATGGAGGTCAAAACATGAATAATTATCCCATGGAGTGGAAAATACACAGAAAAAAGCGACTGATGAGTTCCTTTCGCTCCAGTGACACTGGCATCAAGTCAAGCCAGTCACAAACTAAGATACACAACCTGCATTCGCTATTATTTCAGTGTAAAAGTGTGCCAGAGGAATTCAGTTTCATTCAGGGCTGAACAGCCCAATCTACAGTACATCTACTTTCAATCAATACTGCACCGTCTCCTTTTAGCACCAGTGAAAAGAACAAAGACTGATTGGTCTTCCGTATATGTAACAGCATCCGAGATAGACCACCTATGTGGAAGGTTTCTCGGGTTCAATATGAATTTGAGCAGTGAATCCAACGATCGCACAGGCCTCAGTGTGAATGAGAACTGCAATCTACACTGCAGGGAGACAAAGACAATCCAAAAGCTTTGTCTTGACGTATTTTTCATCCTCCTTCCTCATTCTAACCTGAAAAGTTGAACTATTCTAATGCCACACCAGGACGACAGATCTCTTGGTAGGAGTAGCTCTAAGCAGCAAATGACACAATTGGGTCCAAGCCCAGGCCACAAACCTTTCACAAAGGATTAGCTTCCTGACCCCTTTGCCTTACAGCATTGCATCAACCCATCCACACAGGTAGCCTCCCTTTGCAGTTCCAAAGGCACTGAGATTCTGGCCTGTAAATCACGATCAATGAAAGGACAATCTACCATTTTCATAGAATCCCGACGGTGCAGGAGGCCACCATTCGGCCCTTCAAGATTGCACTGACCACAATCCCACCCAGTCCCTACTCCTATAACCCCACATATTTACCCTGCTAACCTCCTGACATTAAATGGAGCAATTCAGCATGGCCAATCCATCAAACCTGCACATCTTTGGAGCGTGGGAGGAAACCCATGCAGCCACGGGGAGAACACGCAGACTCCACACAGATAGTGACCCAAACCAGGAATCGAACCTGGGTCCCTGGCACTGTGAGGCAGCAGTGCTAACCATTGTATCACCGTGAAACCCACGCAAACATGAGGAGAACATGCAAAGTTCACATAGACAGTGACCCAAGGCTGGAATTGAACCCAGAACCCTAGAGCTGAGAGGCAGCAGTGCTAATCAAGTTGCAAGGAAAGGAAGTAGACAGACTTTAACGCATAACTTGCAGAAATTCAGGACAGGGGACTGTCTATTTAAATGGACATTATCTTCTTCTACAGTGTACTCGTTTACACTGAACTGCACTTGCCACTCCATTTGCCCAGCTTCTCACGCATTTTTCCTCACAGTTCGATCACTGATGCCTAGGCACAGGTTGGCAATTTGAGGAGCATGCACTTGCCCACTCTATCCTTCAGACACCTAACCCGCCCATGATATCACTCCATCAGTTCTTAAGCATGTTATCAAACACACTTTACAAATAAAGCAGAATTGCTGCATTCCCCATCTAGAAATGTAGATTCTTCATCTTGAAGCAGTCAGTCAGTTAATTAAGCATGACCAGTCTCCTATAAATCTGTTTAGACTGTCCAAGGTGAGCCCACACTTCTCCCAAAATTGTTACCAACATTTTCCCTTACCAGCAGTTTGACATGAACCAGTCCTTGGGACAGAATTTGGCTTCTGAAGAATCCTGGAATTTGAGTTCATGCTGTTGATTTTCCATCGGCCTCGTAGAGCGTCCAGCATTAGTAGAAGGTGATGCATCAATGTCAAGTCTCATTCACCCTTTGATCCGAATTCGGAGGAGCTGTCGGTGTATTTGTGGCTCACGTAAGCCAAGTGATCTTCCCCACCTGAACCATATGTCTCAAGACATCATGTTGCTAAGCACCATGAGAAGGTTGATCTGTTAAAATGCCTGGTGCTATCTCTCACCATTTCATTCTTTTCAAAAACGTTATTTTTAATATACTAGCTCTTTCAACTGATGGGCAAGAATTTTGCAACATTGATGCATGTGCATTATTTAACCTAACTAGTTGATTACTTTTCATAGTATTCCTCAACTGGATTTAATTTTTGTATGTGCAATTAATTTTAGCACATTGAATCCCTGTTTTGAGTAATATTTCTTCCAAATTGAATAAACTGACACCATGATGAGAATTTAATATCACTTCATGAAAAAGACCACAGTTGAAATCATTGTTAATTCCGGAGGCTGACTCACTCTCCAGGAGCACACAGCAATAAGATTGAGATTTCAACTTCATAGAATCCATAGAGTGCATGACGCCATTTGGCCCATCGAGTCTGCATTGACAACAATCTCACCAGGCCTATACAGGTAGCACGCTGGCAAATCGTTAGCACTGCTGCCTCAGCACCAGGGATCCGGGTTCGATTCCTGGTTTGGGTCACCGTCTGTATGGAGTCTGCACATTCTCCCCGTGTCTGCGTGGGTTTCCTTTGGGTGCTCTGGTTTTCCCCCACACTCTGAAAGATGCACTGGTTAGGGTGTATTGGCCATGCTAAATTGTCCCTCAGAGTACCTGAACAGGAATGTGGCGACTGGAGGAATTTCACAGTGACTTCATTGCAGTGTTAATGTAAGCCTACTTGTGACTAATAAGTAAATTTTAATTTGATTTGACTTTATCCCCACAAAGCAATGCATTTATCCTACTAGTTCCCCAACACTAAGGGGCAATTCTGCACAGCCAAACTAACCCACATATCTTTGAACTGTGGGAGGAAACCAGAGCACGCAGAGGAAACCCTCACAGACACAGGGAGAACGTGCACACAGTCAGCAACCCAAGCCGAGAATTGAACCCGAGTCCCTGGCACTGTGAAGCAGCATTGCAAACCACTGATCACCCTTCCAAGGGATTATGTTAACAGGTAAATATTGTTTCATGACCAAATGAGAAACGGGTGCTGAAGAACCTGGCACCCAAACAGTACATGTGAAATTGCAATGAATCGGCAGGGATCATTTGGAAGAATTTGCTTTCAAGGTGACAACACTGTTAAATGCAGAGACTGAAGACACAAGAGGCCACATCACAGCAAAAAAATGTTGAGGAGGCTGAGGTTTCTGAATTACCAAAGATCATTTCCGCTGATTGAAAGGCCAGCAACAACAATAATTGTCAAGAGTGGGAGGAAATACCCCAACACAGCAAGTTGCTAAGACAGAAACCAATGCTTCTTTTAAAAGGACAGTAAAAGGCTAGGGAGAAGACTGCAAAGTGGTGGAGAGTGCTTTGGTTTGTTCCAGCATAGCACAGTGTGCTGTAGTGAGTTAAACAGCCTAGTTCTGTACTGTATGTTCTGTAGCCTGTCTTTCCAGGTGAAGTGATTGGGACAATCCCAAAGGGCACCATTTTCAACAAATTAGTTTTTACTGTCACCATTATGTACATTTGGCAGCAGATATGTACAAAGATCACACAACTAGCATGAGAGCAAGTGATTGTTCCTCTGGCAGCACTGGTGAAGAGGGGAATTCTGGTCAGAACCCAGAGCTTTGGGGAGAGGGGGGGGGGGGGGACTTGTAGGTTTCTGACAACTATCATAAAGTGCTGGATATCCAATGAAGTATAGTTGCTGTTGCAATGTAGGAAATGCAGCAGCCAATTTGCTCACAGCAAACTCCCACAAACAGCAATGCGATAGTGATCAGATAATCAGTTTTAACAATATTGATTAAAAGATAAGAATTGGGTAGGGCACCAGGGAGAACACCCCCTGCTCTTCAAACTGGTACCCTGGGATTACTAATGCCCTCCCCCACCTCTCCCAAGGGGCAGAGGGGGTCTCAGCTTAAACCCCATCCAAAAGATAGAATCTGGTATACTACTGGAGTGTCAGCCTTGATATCCCAAGACCGGGAGCGGGATCTGATCTGGGGGCCTTGAGAGTCAGAGAATTCAGCTCGCTCTTGTATAGTGCCAATGAATCTTTACGAATCTACCTGATCAAAAAGACGAGGCCCAAAAACGTCCCCCCCTCCCGCCCCGAAACAGACGACTGATAACGCAACACTCCCTCGGGACTGCGCTGATGCCATCAGCTGAGATTGCGTGCCGAATTTCCTGCCAGGCATTCATTTATGAAGATGGCCAACTTTCACAAGAACAAAGCATACCCGCCACTGACTGGCACAAGGAATCAAAGTTGGAAAAGCATGCAGAAGGAAATTTGGTGAGAGATCATTTCACTGGCCAAATGGACCCCACTGTCTAGATGCAGAATAGTACTGTAACCTGTACTGGAGCAGGAGGAGAATGTGTTTTGGGATTAACCTGCCTCCACCAGCATCCAGAACTTCTACTTTGACAAAAGGCAATCACATACGAGCAAAATCGTTAAAAGAGACAATGCTTTCCCATCACAGCGTGCAATTTTATCATTAATACGAACGTCCCAGGGAAAGGATTCCAGCTCAAAAACAGAAACTGCTGGAAAATCTCAGCAGGTCTGACAGTATCTGTGGGGAGAGAATAGAGCCAATGTTTGGATGAAATTCTGACGAAGGATCATCCAGACTGGAAATGTTGGCTCTTTTCTCTCCCCACAGATGTTGTCAGACCTGCTGAGATTTTCTTGCCATTTCTGTTCTTGTTTCAAATTCCAGCATCCACAGTATTTTGCTTTCATCAAAGGATTCGGGTTAATTGGGACCTCAGTGAGATGACAGTATATAATGAAATGCTGCACACATCAAGCAAATGCAATCCAGTGGCTAAACTCGATATTACAAAAGTGTGATATTATCGAAGTATGTAGATCAGCACACATAAGTCACACCAGACTACACAAATAAAACGTCCCTACTAAAACAAAGCAGAACTAAACTTAGTGTTAGCTATTGAAGAAACACTGATAAAGGGATGCAGAGCTCCTCAGGATTAATGAAAGGTGAAATATAGTTATACATTCCACAATCTAAGTGTTTCACATTGTTCCCCCATTCCCACTATTTTCCAGGGACTGGCATTGAATAAAATAATTATGAACTATTTTTGGGCAGATTTTTGCTTTTAACCTGCCTCCAGCTCCAAAGAGCCATACATTTTCAAAACGTTCTTTACGTGGCACAGTGGTCAGCACTGCTGCCTCACAGCGCCAGGGACCAGGGTTCAATTTCAGCCTCTGTGTGAAGTCTGCACGGATTTCCTCCCACAGTCCAAAGATGTGCAGGTTAGGTGTATTGGCCATGCGAAATTTCCCCTTAGTGTTAGAGGGACTAGCAGGATAAATATGTGTGGTAATGAGAAGAGGGTCTGGGTGGGATGGTGATTGGTGTAGACACAATGGGCTGAAGAGCCTCCTTCTGCACTGTAATATTCTACGGTTCACTCTGTTCCTCTCTCCACAGATGCTGCCAAACATGCTGAGTTTATCCAGCATTTTTTGTTTTGATTTCAGATATTTTGCTTTCTGGTTCTCTCCCTCTGGAAGGCAGACTGTTCCTGAACCATAGCTGGACAGGTACCCGCTGCTGCCCCCGTCTCTGCCCAGCAATTGCTGGTATGCAATTTCACCATCGGAGAATCCCAGCCAAACACAATCCACTTCTCAGAAAGTATTCCCTCCACACTGGCTTTCCAGAAATGGGTGACTGGACTGCAATAAGGAATAAGAACCCTAGCCCATTTTTCACCTCAGCTAGATCAAAGGGTAATGCTATTCAAATCCCATGCCATAAAAAAACAAGGCTGGCATTCTCGTGCAGTGCTGCACTATCACTTACCAGATGGGCCATTAAACTGCCTGCTAGCATGAAAGATTCCCTAGCATAACTTTGAATAACAGCACGGGAATTCTCCCTGGTTCCCTCTGCAATTTAAATCACATAAGATCATTGGAAATGGATGTAGGCCATTCAGCCCCTTGAGTGTGCTCTGTTATCCAATACTATCATGGCTGACTTCAGTTCCACTTTCCTGCCTGCTTCCTAGAATCCTTATGGATCAATAATCTGTCCAACTTAGCACTGGATAATTCAATGTCCAAAGATGACAAGAAATTCCCCCTTACCTTAGTCTTAAATGGAAGATTAATGTTTAAACTGTGCCTTCTGGTTCTAGATTCCATCCCCGCCCCCCTCCCACTCCGAGGGGGAAATATCCTTTTAGCATCCACCCTATTCAGAACTGGACATCTTTCAATAACATCACCTCTCATCCTTTTGAACTCCAATAGATATAAGCCCAGTCTTTCCTCAAAAAACAAACCCTCTTCATTCCAGGAAACTTCTCCAATTGCAATTGTATCACTCCTCGATTAAGTGAGCCAAAACCATACACAGTCCCCTCAGTGAAACAGATTGTCTGATCATGGTTATGTGAGTGCTTGTGGGATCTTGTTGTGTGCAAATTGGCAGCCACGTTTCCTACATGAGAACAATGACCACACTTTGTCTGCAAAGCATTCTGGAAGATTGAGAGAGGATTTGAGTGTAGGGATATGGATGTTTTGCTGAAATTGTACAGGGCATTGGTGAGGCCACACCTTGAGTATCGTGTGCAGTTTTGACATCCTTATCTGAGGAAGGATGTCCTTGCTATAGAGGGAGCACAGCGAAGGTTTACCAGGCTGATTCCTGGGATGTCATATGAGGAAACACTAAATTGAAGCTGGGGATCAGGATATTAAATTTGACGATCAGCCATGATCATAATGAATGGCGGAGCAGGCTCGAAGGGCCGAATGGCCTACTTCTGCTTCCAGTTTCTATGCATGTTTCTATGTTGGGTGGCACAACGGTTAGCACTGCTGCCTCTCAGCTCCAGGGACCTGGGTTCGATTCCCGGCTTGGATCACTGTGTGAGTTTGCATATTCTCCTTGTGTCTGTGTGGGTTTCCTCCTACAGTCCAAACATGTGCAGGTTAGATTGATTGGCTGTGCTAAATTGCCCCTTAGTGTCAGAGGAGCTAGATAGAGTAACTACATGGGGTTGTGGGGATAGGGCCTGGGTGGGATTGTTGTTGGTGCAGAGTCAATGAGTCAAATGGCACTGTATGATTCTATGAAGGTTGGCTATAAATGTGCCCTTCTTTCTTTTGAAATCTTTTTTCTGCCCTTGCCATGGACATGGGAACATGTTGAGCTGCTGGCATTAATGCTGCCGTCACGTGGTCCCACTCACTGGCAGCTCAAAGTCTCCAGTCACAGGGAGTTTCAGGATGGAACAAGAACGGAGGGCAGCAGAAATAATCGAATGCAGCAGAGAGTGGATACCTGAGAGTTCAAGTCCCACTCGAGATCCTGAGCACAAAGATCTGACCCAACAGTGCAGTGTAATAAAATGGAACTGCTGAACTGTTTGTTGAAAGAGTCTTCAATGAGTCTACCTGCTTTCTCAGATGAGAACGTTGTCCCAGCACTATGTGGAAGAGCAGGAGCCTTTCTGATTTCAGCACAGCTTACAGGGAACATTGTTCTCTGGTCTGTCAAAGTCGGCAGCCCACATTAATCAATACCATTAAAACAGATGATGTGCTTGCTAACTCACTGCTGTCCATGGGAGCTTGCTGTGCGCCAACTGGCTGCCATGGTCCCAACATTGCAACAGTGATTACATTTCCACAAGCTGACTCGCTGTCAAACACTTGGGATGTTCTAAAGTTGCAAAAGCTACTACAGAAATGTCAGACTTTCCTTTCCATTTCCTTAAAATGGAGCAAACTGTTGGGTACGGTGGTTAGCACTGCTGCCTCACAGCGCCAGGGACCTGAGTCTGATTCCCAGCTTGGGTCACTGTCTGTGTGGAGTTTTCACATTCTCTCGTGTCTGTGTGGGTTTCCTCTGGGTGCTCTGGTACGCTCCCATAGTCTGAAAGATGTGCTGGTTAGGTGCATTGGCCGTGCTAAATTCCCCCTCGGTGTATCCGAACAGGAGTGTGGCGACTAGGGGATTTTCACAGTAACTTCATTGCAGTGTTAATATAAGCCTACTTGTGACATTAATAAACTTTAAAGTATTTAAATATTTAATCAAACTGCAATTCCTCAATCCAGCTGTGAACGATGTTAGGATCAAAAGTGAGGCAGACTTCATAAAAAACAGCTACTTTAAACAAAGAGAAAACAAAGTACAGAAAATCACCAGCAAGCAATGAGAGGCCAAGCCTCCTTCTGTACTAAAGTTAAAGTTAATTTATTAGTGTCACAACTAGGCCCACATTAACACTGCAATGAAGTTACTGTGAAAATCCTCCAGTTGCCACACTTCTGTTTAGGTACACTGAGGGGCATTTTAGGATGGCCAATGCACCCTAACCAGAACATCTTTCAGACTGTGGGAGGAAACCAGAGCGGAAGTATGTAAATAGATGATGATATTGACGTACTTGTTTTTATTCTACAGGTGCTTTGGTCCACCTTGTTGTCTAAAGAGGGGCATACATGCGATGGGTCGTGAGAGGGCTGCTCTTGGATCTTTTTCAAGAGTATCCTAGTGCTTCACGTCGTTAGTGTACGCTTGACCTGGACCATTTGATGGGCAACACGACAGCTCAGTGACTATTGCTGTGAAGATACATGGATTTGGGCCTGTGTCTGTGGGAGTTTGCACATTCTCCCCGTGCTTGCATGGGTTTTCTTCCACGTCCCAAAGATGTGCTCTTAGGCTAATTGGCAAAACAAATTCTCCCTAAATTGTCTCAAATTTGGTTTTTAATCCATGGATCTATAAACATGGACAGGGATCGCGGGTAGAGGTGGGAACATCGGGGTGGCGGAGCGGGCTCGTTGGGCCGAAGGGCCTGTTTCCCGTGCTGTTTTGTTCTTTGTTCACCTGGAGAAAACCCACACAGACACTGGGAGCGTGCAAACTCCACACAGACAGTGACCCAAGTCAGGAATTGAACCCGGGTCCCTGGCGCTGTGAGGAAGCAATGCTAACCATGGTGCCGCTGTGTAGGGATGCTATGATTCTCTCTCTCTGAGGTGAATAGTAAACGTATTTAGCCTTTTCCACAGAATATGAGAATTTGTCCGGATTGATTTAATCTCCTGAAGGCAGGAATGTCGGAATAAGACTCGGAGACTCTCCTCAATGCCTGAGAGTGAAGCTTCAGGAAATCATTCTGATATTATTCAACATTGACCCATTGCAAGAAAGACTGAACTATTGTGTTTGACATGAGAATCATTCATCTGGATACTTTCCTAGCTGCCCAAACGTTAATTGAGCACACTGAACCCCAGCACAGAAAGCAACAATTCCTCCAGCATACATGACACACCCTGCATCGGGGTAGCACAGTGGTTAGCACTGCTACCTCACAGTGCCAGAGTCACGGGTTTGATTACCCAGGGCTTGGGTCACTATCTGTGTGGAACCTACACATTTTCCCCATGTCTGTGTGGGTTTCCTCTGGGTGCTCCCATTTCCTCCCACAGTCCAAAGATGTGCGAGGTAGATGGATGGTTACACTAAATTGGCCCTTAGCATCAGGGTGATTAGTTAGAGTAAATGTATAATGTTACGGGAATAGGGTCTGGGTGGGATTGTGGTTGGTGCAGACTCGATGGGCCAAATGGCTTCCTTCTGCACTGTAGAGTTCTATGATTCTACAATGCACACATCCCACACATGCTGAATAACTGGGAAACACACTGAGGTCTTTGATCGAACTACAGAAAGCAGATTCTAAATAAGTGTGCTTCTCTCCATTCAAGGTAGAACGAGGCCATTCACGACTGTGTCATTGTGACTGATCCAAGACAAACTCTCTCCTCCACCTTCACCCCATTTCCATTGGTTTTATTCCATTGCATCATCCTTCTTTTTCACTTCTATTTTTCCATTCCAGCTCTCCTTTCCACCTCCCCACCTTTCAGGGTAACTGCCACATTCTCCAGGCAGTCCTTTAACAGTCTGTGCCTCTGTTCGGCTATTCACATTCTGATCACTGAAAGAACACTCTTAGCTCCTCTCCAGCCTTCTGTATCCTCGTTCACATTCCCTTTGTCCCATTCCATCCCACCCCATCCCCACTCCAATAGGACAAATCAACCCTGATTTGATTTGCTTTTAGATCTGACAAAGGGTTATCCAGACTCGAAACATTGGCTCTATTCTCTCTCCACAGATGCTGTCAAACCTGCTGAGATTTTCCAGCATTTTCTGTTTTTATTCCTGATCACAAATCTGCTCCGACACCTAAACTGCCAACTTCCACCTATCGACCCCAGCACCTGCCATACGTCTGCTGCGGAAACACTCAACCACGTCTTCACTGCTGAGAGACTCAACTATAACACACTCCAGGCTGCTCCTCCTGTCTTCCAACCTACACAAACTTACACATCCAACGCAAGCGCCAGGTCCCATTCACCCAACACCCACTGTGCTCAATGCCTCTTTCATTGCAGCTATTTTCAAATACTCCTCCTCGTTTTCAAATCCCTCTGCAGCCTTGTTCTTTCCTGTCTGGATGTACATCCATGCCTCCATTCTGGCCTCCTGCACAACCCTGATTTTTACTACTCCCATCATTAGCAGCCATGCTGTCAGATAGCTCAGCCATAAACTCTCTAACTCACGTCCTAAATCTCTCTGGCTGCATCGTGTTCCTTCAATCTTACCCCTTCAACTTTGCTTCAATCATCCTTGTGTTTTCACAACACAAAACATCTGAAAGTGTTAACTACATTCATAGAATGCCACGTGCAAGTGGTCATTCAGCCCATCAAATCTGTACCAACAACAATCCCACCCAGGTCCTATCCCCATAACCCTATGCTAATGACATTATGGGGCAATTTATCATGGCCAATCCACCTTAACCTGCACATCTTTGAACACTAAGGGACAATTTATCATGGCCAATCCACCTAACCTACACATCACTGGACACTAAGATGCAATTTAGCATGGCCAATCCATCTAATTGGCACAACTTTGGACTGTGGGACAAAACTGGAGCACCCGGAGGAAACCCACACAGACATAGGAAGAATGTGCAGACTCAGCACATTCGAGGCACTGTATAAACGCAAGTTTTTGCTGCACAGGAGTTGGTGGAGCTAGCACAGAAAAGGATAAAAAAGGAAACGGTTAGCACTTCCGAAACTCTATACATCACAGATTCTATGATGGAGATGTTTCAAACTTGAATTTCCGCTGGAGGCGGCCATTCGGCCCATTGAGTCTGCATCGACAACAATCCCACCCAAGCCCTATCCCTTTATACATTTACCCGAGCTAGTCCCCCTGACACTGAGGGGCAGTTTAGCATGGCCAATCCACCTAACCTACACATTTTCGGAGTGTAGGAGGGAGACCCACGCAGACACTGGGTGAAGGTGCAAACTCCACACAGACAGTGACCCAAGCCAGGAATTGAACCTGGTGCTGTAAGGCAGCAGTGCTAACCACTGTGCCACTCTAAACTCAAAGCAACGCTAATGGCATGGCTAATATTTCCTGACAGGAACACAAAATTGACAGAGGAAAGACTTGCTGGCCCATCAAGCCTACCCCACCACCACATAATGGCTGGAGCAAGACTCATGTGTCAGCTATGGGCAACACTCTCACCCAGAGTCAAAAGATTGTGGGTTCAAGCCCCACTCCAGGACTACGGCATAATAATCAAGGCTGACACTCCTGATCGTACCGAGGGAATGCTGCAATGGAGAAGCATGGGTGAGATGTTTAAGCGAGGCCTTGCCAGTCCTCACAGGTGGATGCAGAAGACTGAGTGTTACTATTCTGAAGACAGCACAATTATAGGTGTGGACACCCTGCAGCCTAAGTGTAGGCAGGGACAGACAGCATGGCTGCCCACCAGTCAGTCAAGAAGCGACAGGCAGGGAACGCCTCAGTGCATGCAGGTCTCCAACCAGCATTCACATCAATACCAGCAACATCTTTATAAAGAGGGTTGTGATCCTGTGGTCTCAATTTAGGGAGCTGGGTAAAAAATTAGCAGCGGCACTTCAAAAGTAATCTCCAAACGTGGCTGCACGGTGGCACAGTGGTTAGCACTGCTGCCTTACAGCGCCAGGGACCCAGGGTTCGATTCCCAGCTTGGGTCACTGTCTGTGTGGAGTTTGTACATTCTCTCCATGTCTGTGTGGGTTTCCTCCAGGTGCTCCGGTTTCCTCCTGCAGTCTGAAAAACGTGCTGGGTTAGGGTGTATTGGCCGCACTAAATTCTCCCTCAGTATGTCTGAACAAGAATGTGGCAACTAGGGAATGTTCACAGTAACTTCATCATGGTGTTAATGTAAGCCTACTTGTGACACTAATAAATACTTTAAAAACTTTAGTACCCCTGTACCACAATCAATTGAATAGAGATCCGAGGGCAAGAGCAGATGAAATCATGGCTGGTGGGACAGAAGGAAGAGGTTCAGATTAGTTTGTTTGTCACAAGTAGGCTTACATTAACACGGCAATGAAGTTACTGTGAAAATCCCCTAGCCGCCACACTCCTGTTTGGGTACACCCATGCACTCAGTGAGAACATGCAGACTCCACGCAGACAGTGACTTAACGCTGGAATTGAACATGGGTCATAGGATTGTGCAATCCTATAGTGCAGAAGGAGATCATTCAGCCCATCAAGTCTGCACCAACCACAATCCCCACCCAGGCTCTATCTCCATAGCCCCATGTGCTTATCCTAGCTAGACATCCTGACACTAAGCAGCAATTTAGCATGGCCAATCCACTTAACCCGCACATCTTTGGAATGTGGGAGGAAACCCATGCAGACATGAGGAGAATGTGCAAACTGCACACAGTCACCCACGGCAGAAATTGAATCTGGGCCCCTGGCATTGACATAGCAGTGCTAACCACGTGGCACTGTGCCACCCTTCAGTCAGCCTGTGCCCAAGAACTGCATCAAGTTCATACCAGTCCATACCTGATCTTTACAGTGAACCCTTTTCACCACCTTTTGGCTTTGACAAAGGTTCATCTGGATTTGACACATCGGCTCTTTTCTTTCTTTATAGATGCTGTCTGATCAATAAGGGAATTAAGGGTTATGGGGAGCAGCGAGTAAGTAGAATTAATCCACTTCAGATCAGCCATGATCTTAATGAATGGCAGGGCAGGCTCAAGGGGCTAGATGGCCTACTCCTGCTCCTGTTTCTTATGTTCTGTCAGACCTGTTGAGATTTTCCAACATTTTCTCTCTTGGCACCTTTTCACCACCACTTATCTAGCCTGGATTTCAACGACAAACAAAGTGCCGTGAGCAGGCTGGGTAATATTTGTGGAAAGATCTGGGCCTGTACTGCGCTGTTGTGTTCTATGTTCTGTCTGAATTAACAGTTTGGTGAGCTTTTATCAGGAG
The DNA here is from genome assembly GCA_024679065.1 of Sphyrna mokarran. Classification (NCBI taxonomy): domain Eukaryota; kingdom Metazoa; phylum Chordata; class Chondrichthyes; order Carcharhiniformes; family Carcharhinidae; genus Sphyrna; species Sphyrna mokarran. The sequence continues at coordinate 2,759,994 of JAGIQG010000038.1, forward strand.
CTCTTTGTCTGCTTCATTCTCCAAAGAACAAAGAAAATTACAGCACAGTATCAGGCCGTTCAGCCCTCCAACCCTGCAACGATCATGCTGCCCGACTGAATTAAAACTCCCTATCCTCCCGGGGACCATATCCCTTTATTCCCATCCTACTCATGTACTCATCAAGATGCCCCATAAAATTCACTATCATATCCGCTTCCACTACCTCCCCTGGCAGCGAGTTCCAGGCACCCATCACCCTCTGTATAAAAAATCTGCCTCGTACATCTTTAAACCTTACCCTTCGCACCTTAAACCTATGCCCCCTAGTAATTGACTCTTCCATCTAGGGATAAAGCTTCTGACCATCCAAAAAAGCAAAAGTGCTCAGGACCTACTTTGGTAAATTCAGAGCTGCTGCAGAACTGTTGAGTTTCAACATAGCTGGCTGTCTAAAATTTCAAAAACAGCAGTCAAGTATGAAATAAAACTACAGAAACAAAGGGAAGGGGATTACAAAGACATCAGGGAGCATGCAGGGGAAAGCAATGGGAAGAGTGTGAGGCAGTGCAGAGTGGCCACAAACTATCCCAACTGAAACAACAAAGACAGCGAGGCTCAGCTCAGCTATCTGAAGGCCAGGCCTCTTATTAGGAACACACAGGGCCATGGGGCCTCCCTGGCTCTGAGGCCTAGGTAAGAAGTCTTAAGCCAGGCCTCCTCAGCCAGCTCCAAATTCCCCCCGCCCCTCCTAACTCACCGGGTACCCCTGTCCGGGCATGGCCGAGCGGAACATGTTCTGCTGCTGCTGTCCCCCTGCGATCCTGCCCGCGGTTTGCCCCTGGCCAGGCCCCGGAGCCGCCGCCATGGCCGCTGCCGCCGCGCCCGGGCTCATTGTCTGAAATCCTCTCGCCGCCATCTTCCAGCACCGGAAACCCACAACACTGCTTCCGGTCCGCCAGCTCACAGTGCCACCCACGGTGCGGGAGGATAAACTGCAGACACAGCGCCATCCACAGTGCAGGAGGATAAACTGCAGACACAGCACCACCCACAGTGCAGGAGGATAAACTGCAGACACAGTGCCATCCACAGTGCAGGAGGATAAACTGCAGACACAGTGCCATCCACAGAACGGGAGGATAAACTGCAGATACAGTGCCATCCACAGAACGGGAGGATAAACTGCAGATACAGTGCCATCCACAGAACGGGAGGATAAACTGCAAACACAGTGCCATCCACAGTGCAGGAGGATAAACTGCAGATACAGTGCCATCCACAGAACGGGAGGATAAACTGCAGACACAGCACCATCCACAGAACAGGAGGATAAACTGCAGACACAGCGCCATCCACAGAGCGGGAGGATAAACTGCAGACACAGCGCCATCCACAGAACGGGAGGATAAACTGCAGACACAGCGCCATCCACAGAGCGGGAGGATAAACTGCAGACACAGCGCCATCCACAGAGCGGGAGGATAAACTGCAGATACAGTGCCATCCACAGAACGGGAGGATAAACTGCAAACACAGTGCCATCCACAGTGCAGGAGGATAAACTGCAGATACAGTGCCATCCACAGAACGGGAGGATAAACTGCAGACACAGCACCACCCACATTGCGGAGGATAAACTGCAGACACAGTGCCACCACAGTGCAGGAGGATAAACTGCAGACACAGTGCCATCCACAGAACGGGAGGATAAACTGCAGACACAGCGCCATCCACAGAACGGGAGGATAAACTGCAGACACAGCGCCATCCACAGAGCGGGAGGATAAACTGCAGACACAGCGCCATCCACAGAGCGGGAGGATAAACTGCAGACACAGCGCCATCCACAGAACGGGAGGATAAACTGCAGACACAGCGCCATCCACAGAGCGGGAGGATAAACTGCAGACACAGCGCCATCCACAGAGCGGGAGGATAAACTGCAGACACAGCGCCATCCACAGAGCGGGAGGATAAACTGCAGACACAGTGCCATCCACAGAACGGGAGGATAAACTGCAGACACAGCGCCATCCACAGAGCGGGAGGATAAACTGCAGACACAGCGCCATCCACAGAACGGGAGGATAAACTGCAGACACAGCGCCATCCACAGAGCGGGAGGATAAACTGCAGACACAGCGCCATCCACAGAGCGGGAGGATAAACTGCAGACACAGTGCCATCCACAGAACGGGAGGATAAACTGCAGACACAGTGCCATCCACAGAGCGGGAGGATAAACTGCAGACAGTGCCATCCACAGAGCAGGAGGATAAACTGCAGACACAGTGCCAATCCACAGAGCAGGAGGGGAAACTGCAGACACAGCACCACCCACAGTGCAGGAGGATAAACTGCAGACACAGTGCCATCCACAGAATGGGAGGATAAACTGCAGACAGTGCCATCCACAGAGCAGGAGGATAAACTGCAGACAGTGCCACCCACAGTGCAGGAGGATAAACTGCAGACAGTGCCATCCACAGAGCAGGAGGATAAACTGCAGACACAGTGCCATTCACAGAACGGGAGGATAAACTGCAGACACAGTGTCACCCACAGAGCAGGAGGAGAAACTGCAGACACAGCACCACCCACAGTGCAGGAGGATAAACTGCAGACACAGTGCCATCCACAGAGCAGGAGGAGAAACTGCAGACACAGTGCCATCCACAGAGCGGGAGGAGAAACTGCAGACACAGCACCACCCACAGTGCGGGAGGATAAACTGCAGACACAGTGACCCCCAGAGGGCAGAGACCATGAGCAAAGTGGTCATGTTTCAAGGAGGTTGAATTCATGGGATTGTAGTGCCAGCTGGAGACATTGTGGACATGCGATAGATTCTTTGTAACCAAAAGAAGGTAGCTGGTTTAATGTCTGAACTCTACTGCCTCATTCGCCATGAAATTGGTGCAGGCAAGAGTCTGGCAACGGAAATCATCGGTCTTGCCCGAGAGACGCCATAAAATCCCACTCGATGTGTTTATCAAGTGCTTTCGGGACAGTCTCTAAGAGCAGCACATGTTAGCACCAACCAGATAGAAGGCTATATTGGATCTGGTAATGAAAGGATTAATAATCACACAAGTTTAACAATCACAGAAGCTGCGATGAATAAAAGGGCTCCTTATAAAAGTCTTCACAGATAAGCACCAAGGTCATTAGTCTGAGAAAATGCATTAAGTAGAACACATGGAGCAAGAGAAATGGAGAGATTTGATTTGATTTATTATTGTCACATATATTAACATACAGTGAAAAATATTGTTTCTTGTGCGTTAAATAGACAAAGCATACCGTTCATAGAGAAGGAAAGGAGAGAGTGCAGAATGTAGTGTTACAGTCATAGCTAGGGTGTAGAGAAAGATCAGCTTAATATTAGATTTGATTTATTATTGTCACATATATTGGGATACAATGGAAAGTATTGTTCCTTGTGCGCTCTGCAGACAAAGCATACCGTTCATAGAGAAGGAAAGGAGAGGGTGCAGAATGTAGTGTTACAATTGCAGCTAGGGTGCAGAGAAAGATCAATTTAATGTGAGGTAGGTCCATTCAAAAGTCTGACAGCAGCAGGGAAGAAGCTGTTCTTGAGTCGGTTGGTACGTGACCTCAGACTTTTGTATCTTTTCCCAACGGAAGAAAGTAGAAGAGAGAATGTCCGGGGTGTGTGGGGTCCTTAATTATGCCGGCTGCTTTGCTGAGGCAGCGGGAATTGTAGACAGAGTCAGTGGATGGGAGGCTGGTTTGTGTGATGGACTGGGCTACAGTCGTGACCTTTTAAAAAGGAGAGGATATAAAGACTCTGGTACAAGCTGGGACATTGATAACTTGAAAACAATGATAAGTTAAGTCTTCATGCCAATTAGATATTATAATTAAGCAAGTGTAAGGTGATTGTGATTGGTTTTAATATCTGAGTGATGTAAATTCAATCAATCACTCTGAGTGGATAGCGATAACTCGTACACTGTGATTGGTATATGCTGACTACGTGTAATTGAATTTGAAACTATAACTGCTTTCAGGATTCTGCACACTGGCTAGTTACAAACTGAGACCTGTGACTCTCCAGGGTCTGATCTATATAGCTTCATTATTACAGCTGTTTAAAAGAATTCCGTGACTTGGTCTGGATACTAGAAGGATAAAGTTGTGATCAAGTAAAAGACTGATGTCAAAGTCCTCAACAGATAACGTACAAAGAGACGTTATTTAGGAATGACCTCATAATGAAGGTGCCTCTAGGTAGCAGTAATCATAACATTTTATGTTCAGTTTGAGGGAGAGAGAAGTGGATCTAAGACTAGTGTTTTATACTTAAATAAGGGTGATTAATAGATTATTAAGGAGGGAGAAATTCGAGTATGAGAGAAAGGGAGCTAGAAATATAAAGCAGATACTATGAATGTCCGCGGATATTTAAAAAGGAAAGCTGTAAGTAAAATGCATGTTGGTCTTTTAGTGAGCGAGAATGGGGAATTCATATTGGAAAAGGAGAGAATGACAGATTAATTGAACAGTTATTTTGCATCTGTCTTCACCGTGGAAGACACAAATAACAAGCCAGAGATAATTGTGAGTCAGGAAATGAAAGGGAGGGAAGGAAGTTAAAACAATTACAAATACCAGGGAAAGGGCACTGAGGACATGATTAGAACTAAAAGATGGCAAGTCTCCAGATCTTGATGGATTTCATCCTTCGGTCCTTAAAGAAATGACTTCTGAAATAGTAGACTCATTAGTTTTAATTTTCCAAAGCTCCCTGAGTTCTGGAAAGGCCCCATCAGATTGCAGAATAATAGCTCTTCTATTAAAGAGAGAAAGGAGATAAAAAACAAGAAAGTACAGGCCAGTTAGTCTAGTATCTGTCATAGGGAAATTACTGGAATCTGTTATTAAGGAGGTTATAGAAGGACACTTGGAAAATCTCAATGCAATCAGGAGAGTCAACATGACTTTGTGAAATGGGAATCAGGTTTAACTAATTTATTGGAGGTCTTTGAGGAAGTAAAAAGCAATGTGGGTAAAGGGGAATCTGTGCGTACTTAGATTTCCAGAAGGCATTTGACCAGGTGCCACATCAAAAGTTATTGTGCAATATAAAAGCTCAAATAACAGTGGGCCCAGCCCTGATCCCTGAGGCACACCACTGGTCACAGGCCTCCAGTTTGAAAAACAATCCTCTACGGCCATCCTGTGGCTTCAGTCAATTATGTATCTATTTAGATACCTCACCCTGGATCCCGTGAGAGTTAACCTTATGCAACAACCTACCATGTGATACCTTGTCAAAGGCCTTGATAAGTCCATGTAGGCAACATCAACTGCACTGCCCTCATCTACCTTCTTGGTTACCCCTTCGAAAACCTCAATCAAATTTGTGAGACATGATTTTCCACTCACAAAGCCATGCTGACTGTCCCTGTACTGGAGGGATTCTATGCTCCATTTAAGTATGCATGATGTAATCCTGATCAATAATTGTGAGTGGATGGAGACAACTCCTATACTTTTACTGGTGTATGCTAATTACTGGCAGTTGAGTTTGAAACTATAATTGCTTGTAAATATCTGAATTCTGCAATCAGATTGGCTTAGTTGGAGTCCTGTAGCACTATAGTTGTCAATGAATCATCTGGGACCACTTTGTCTGTCGACTCGAGGGGAAAGATAGTTTTAAATACAATGGAAAAAACATCGTGACAGCCCCGTAACAGCCCTGATGGAGTATTTATACCTCATGTGTGCCTGAAAACAGATTACCACACGGATGTTGATGGGAGCTTGTTGTGTGATTAAGTCAGAGACTACACTGCAAAAAAGTGCTGGAGTGGTGGGGGTGGGGAGGCCCAAGAGAAGTGGAAATTTTTAACTTTTGTGTCCTGCTCTCATTGAGCAGAGTCGAGCTGTTCATACAGCTAGCCTCCAGGTGAGGGCAGGCTTTCTACTGAAATATGGTCTTGGGCCCAAGTGACTCACCGAGGACTGGCAGGTAGCGAGCGGAGGGACCTCATCGAGAGGCTGAAGATGGTGATCCCACACGGTTATCTGACAATAATCACGGTCGCAGTTGCAGGCTTAATGATTCGTGCGTTGGTTCAGAGCATTTACAACACTTTGGGTCCTCGAGCACTTCCTTTGTGTTGGACTTTTTTTGAAAATTCGTTAGTGGGATGTGGGCATTGCTGGCAAAGTTGGCATTTGTCACCCATCCCCGAGTTGCCCATAGAACTGAACGGCCTACTCAGTCAGTTAAAAGTTGACCACATTGCTGTGGCTCTGGAGTCACATGTAGGCCAGACCGGGTAAGGATTTCCTTCCCTATTTGTG
>JAGIQG010000038.1:2771314-2788814 GCA_024679065.1 Sphyrna mokarran
TTGGAATGACATTCACATGAATAGTTAAAGACAGTTTTAAATAGGCTAAAATAAATTCACTGGCTCTTGTATAACTTGCCTGTCCACTTCCATGTCTGTCGTTCATTTTAATCTGGGATTTTACATCCGTCTGTCATTTTTTTATGGGTCAATCCAATCAGCTGAAATCAGTGTGTAGAAGGCTTGATGTCTTGGAGACATTGCACTCAAGCAGATTTGTTTGGCTGACGTGAGTGGAGGTAGACAGGAGCCTTCCAAAGTCCCCCTTACAGACTCCTTTCAACTAGAAAGGAAGCTTTGATGTATCTTCCCATTCACACTTTTCTTTTTACCCTTTGGGGAATCACAGGATCCCTATAGTGCAGAAGGAGGCCATTCAGCCCATCAAGTCTGCACTGACCACAATCCCACCCAGGCCCTATTACCCCATACATTTACCCTACCTAGTCTCCTTGACACTAAGGGGCAATTTAGCATGGCCAATCCACCCTAACCTACACACCTTTGGACATTAAGGGGCAATTTAGCATGGCCAATCCACCTAACCTACACATCTTTGGACACTAAGGGGCAATTTAGCATGGCCAATCCACCTAACTGCACATCTTTGGACATTAAGGGGCAATTAGCATGCCAATCCACCCTAAACCTGCACATCTTTGGACACTAGGGGCAATTTAGCATGGCCAATCCACCTAACCTGCACATCTTTGGACACTAAGGGCAATTTAGCATGGCCAATCCACCCTAACCTACACATCTTTGGACACTAAGGGACAATTTAGCATGGCCAATCCACCCTAACCTACACATCTTTGGACATTAAGGGGCAATTTAGTATGGCCAATTCCCCCTAATCTGCACATCTTTGGATACTAAGGGATAATTTAGCATGGCCAATCCATCTAACCTCACATCTTTGGAGCGTGGGAGTAAACTGGAACACTCGAAGAAAACCCATGCAGACACGGGGAGAATGTGGAAACTCCACACAGACAGTGACCCAAGACGGGAATTGAACCCAGGTCCCTGGTGCTGTGAGGCAGCAGTGCTAACCACTGTGCCACCGCGCTCAGTGTACCTGATTAAGAATTTGCAGGATTCACCAAGCTAAGACAGAGGTATCCTGCATTGAGAGCAAAATACTGCAGATACCGGAAATCTGAAATATGAGGAGGAAACACTGGAAGTCTGCAGAGTTTTCGTAGCATTTTCTGCTGATTATTCCAGTAAATTATGAAGTGGAATATCAGGTTCTGCTTGCAAATTGACTGGCTGAGACGTTGAGTGGATTTTTTTATTACTGAACAATCTGTGATAGCAGCAGGATTGACTGAGAGCAAATTAAATTCCACTTGGAAATAGAAGCTTCCCAATCTAGGCTTGGTTTCAAGTCTCAAAAATTTCAACAGTGTTCAGACACGGGCGTGTGCACCCGCTATTCTGACAGATGCAGTGGACGGTGCAGACCTGAACCTTGCTGGCATTGTTCTGTCAATGTGTGATTGAAATGTGATGAGTATGGCCCATCAATGGTGTGACTGGATTAAATGGGGCAGCACGGTGGCACAGTGGTTAGCACTGCTGCCTCACAGTGCCAGGGACCCAGGTTCAATTCCAGCGCTGGGTGACTGTCTGTGTGGAGTCCCCGTGTCTGTGTGGGTTTCCTCTGGGTGCTCCAGTTTCCTCCCACAATCCAAAGATGCGCAGGTTAGGGTGGATCGGCCATGCTAAATTGTCCCTTACTGTACAAAGATGTGGGGGTTAGGTGGATTGGCCGTGCTAAATTGCCCCTTAGTGTCCAAAGATGTGGGGGTTAGGGTGGATTGGCCGTGCTAAATTGTCCCTTAGTGTCCAAAGATGTGGGGGTTAGGGTGGATTGGCCATGCTAAATTGTCCCTTAGTGTCCAAAGATGTGGGGGTTAGGGTGGATTGGCCATGCTAAATTGCCCCTTAGTGTCCAAAGATGTGCGGGTTGGGTGGATTGACCATGCTAAATTGTCCCTTAGTCTCCAAAGATGTGCAGGTTAGATGGATTGGCCATGCTAAATTGTCCCTTAGTGTCAGGGGGACTAGCTACGATAAATTGGTGGGGATACAGGGATAGAGCCTGGGTGGGATTGTGGTTGGTACAGACGCGATGGGCTGAATGGCCTCCTCCTGCACTGTAGGGGTTCTATGATTTGTATGATTCCATTCAGATCAAAGGCAGCACTCCATAAGGATAAAGCTCCCCTTTTTTAATAGCTGCTTGCTGGTACCATTCGAACGCTCTTGTTACAGCAGAGACATTTCTAGCAAGACTCTGTTACCAATCCATGGGGAACTCATCGTCCCACTGCATCTAATAGAGGCAGCAGAGGTATATTCAACCGAGGTTGAATATTAACTGAGCAATTTTTGTCAACCCTCATACTTTATGTTGGTGCATTTCAATCTATCTGGTTTTTTTTCAAAAGGAGTGTAAAGCAGGTTAACACCTCTGGAAAAGAAGACCGCGGAATTTCGTGAGCATTCCGTATTTGTACAATGATCACAGAAAGCAAACATTCTTTGGGTCAGGCTGTTCCTTTGTAGGAGATACTGGCAATGGAGGGGGTGCAGAGGAGATTCCAACTAGGTTGATTCCAGAGTTGAGAGGGTTGGCTTATGAGGAGAGACTGAGTAGACTGGGGCTACACTCATTGGAATTCAGAAGAATGAGGGGAGATCTTATAGAAATATCAAAAATTATGAAGAGAATAAATAAGATAGAAGCAGGGAAGTTGTTTCCACTGGCGGGTGAAACTAGAACTAGGGGGCATAGTCTCAAAATAAGGGGGAGCAGATTTCGGACTGAGTTGAGGAGGAAGTTCTTCACCCAAAGAGTTGTGAATCTGTGGAATTCCCTGCCCAGTTGAGGCTCCCTCATTGAATGTTTTTAAGGCAAGGATAGATAAATTATTGAACAGTAAAGGAATTAAGGGTAAGTGGAGCTGAGTCCATGAAAAGATCAGCCATGATATTGAATGGCGGAGCAGGCTCAAGGGGCCAGATGGCCGACTCCTGCTCCTAGTTCTTATGTAAATTTAAGGCATACATTTTCCCCGCGATTGGCTGACAGAAAACATTTCCTGCCACACTGACATCGCAGCTGGCATCCCTGTCTGCCAGGCTGAGCCCCAGGGACGAACCATCCGGGGCACTTGGTTCCAAATTGTATTTTAACAGCTGCATCCTATAAAAAAAGGAAGCTTGGATCTTCGTGTTGCAAGAACACGACGGCAAATGACAAGCAAACCAAACTTTTCTCCCAGTGGCTCCCGATTCTTTCACTCGTGCCAGTCCAAGTGGCACGGTTCCAGTCTCTCGTTGTAGATTCGCCAAGCATTAGCCGCCTTCAGCCGATTCCTCTGGGAGTCCAGCTGTCCTCCTGCCAATGTGTCAGTGGGACAATCTCTGTGAAAATGCAGGATTTGTATGTTTTAAAGTTCACTTGTTAGTCACAAATCGGCTAATAGTCACGCTGCAATGAAATTACTGTGAAAATCCCCGAGTTGTCACGCTCCTGTTCGTGTACACTGATAACACCAGGTTAAAGTCCAACAGGTTTATTTGGTAGCACAAGCTTTCAGAGCGTTGCCCCTTCATCAGGTGGTTCCAAGTAAAACTCTTGGACTTTACCCTGGTGTTGTGAGACTACTTACTGTGCCCACCCCAGTCCAACACCGGCATCTCCACATCAAGGTTACACTGAGGGAAAATTTAGCACGGCCAATCCACCTAACCAGCTTTGGACCGTGGGAGGAAACCAGAGCGCCCAGAGAAAACCCACGCAGACACGGGGAGAATGTGCAGCCTCCGCACAGACGGTGACCCAAGCCGGGAATCGAACTCAGATCCCCGGTGCTGTGAGGAAGTAGTGCTACCCCTAAGGCCCTGTCTTTTACTTGCCCCAGTGAAGGAACACAGAGGCTGTAGGTTTGCCTAAAGGAACTGGGGGTGGGGTCAACCCCTAGGGTGAAAGGTCATCAATGCCTACTCTTACCTTCACAGAGGCTGCCTGATCTGCCGAGTATTTCCAACAATCTCTGTTTTTTTCCCCATCTGAGCTCCGGGGCTTTATTTAATATTGGCGATGGGCGGGGTCTTGCCAACCTCTTAGAGAACCAATGGGAACCCCATGTCACCTTTGCAAGGGAGGTGCACTTAACTGACCAATGACAGGTCTTCCTGGGGATTTATGATCCTGTCCCCCAAGAGCCGGCAGCCAATCAGAGGCCAGCAGTTCTCCATTGCTGGCAGTGCCTCGTGGACTTCATCAGGGATCATCTCTCAGGACCTCATCAGGGATCACTGTTGGATACCTGGACTCAGTGAAGTGAGGGTGGAAGGGGGGGTCATAGGGAGGCAGTCGAATTGTGGGTGTGGGTGTCAAGGCCTCAAAATAAGGGGGAGCAGATTTAGGACTGAGTTGAGGAGGAACTTCTTCACACAAAGAGTTGTGAATCTGTGGAATTCCCTGCCCAGTTGAGGCTACCTCATTGAATGTTTTTAAGGCAAGGATAGATAGATTTTTGAACAGTAAAGGAATTAAGGGTGGGTAAGTGGAGCTGAGTCCACAAAAAGATCAGCCATGATCTTATTGAATGGCGGAGCAAGGGGCCAGATGGCCTATTGACAGAATCACAGAATCCTACAGTGCAGAAGAGAACCTTCGGCCCATCAAGTTTGCGTCGATGCATGAAATGCCCTGACCTGCCACCTAATCCCACTTGCCAGCACTTGGCCCACAGCCCTGAATGTGCCAAGTACTCATCCAGGTACTGGGTGTGAGGCATCCCACTTCCACCACCTTCCCAGGCAGTGCCCTCTGGGTAAAACAATCTTTCCTCAAATCTCCTCTAAACCTCCCACCCCTCACTCCTGCTCCGAGGTCTGATGTTCTTGTGAGTCCCTCGAGTGGGCAGAGTGCCCCCCCACGAGGTGACAGGGTTTGCTCTGGGCAGTCTTTGGGAGGGAAAATGCAAACCCATTTGACCCCTGAGCCACAGTTCAATCCTGGTCAATCGGTGTTTCTTGATGTGATACCGAGCCTTATTTACATCCCACCGCGGGTGGGCGAGCTTCTCGCAATCACCCCCTTCCGTCCTCTGATTTAATCGCAGGGGGGGGGGGGGGTGCTTTTCCCCAGATTAATGCATGGTCTTTTGCATGGCTGAGTGGGTGCGGCTGCCATGTTTCCTGCCACAACGGCTGGATTAAATTCCGCCATGGGTGTTTTTGGCTCATTTATCCGTCGAACCATCGGCGCACAGCTGGACTCAATATGGTGTCTTGTTGCTAGATACAATGAAAGAAGCGAAACAGTGAGCCAACTGGTCAATGAATACACACTCACATTTACACTGGCATACTATGATATATATTTATTATCATATAAGAAGGGCATCTTTGATGGTGGGTATAATATACTTGAAAATTTTGTTTTTCTCACAAGAAGCCATGATTTCTGATTTGAAAGCTCCAACATCATTGACTGCTCTGCATTCGAAATTGACACATATCTGCGCGGGACACATCGATTCCTCCCAACACGCCCTTCCTCCTTCTTACTTCTGCAAGTCCATCCTGGCTAAAGTCGATGGCATCGCCAACACCACCGCTTTCGATGATTCGCTTTGCTCCGATGGGTTCATTGTTTGAACAGTCATTGTCGGGGGGGTTTCGGCAAAGCGACGGAAATGAAGATCTGAAGACCAGGTGACAATGAGGATCCTTGGGTCCGGTCTTCAACCTCGCGTTCTAAGTCTACCACAAAAACCTGTTCATTTTTTTTTACTTATTTCGATAACTAGAAAATCAAAATGGAAACCATCTTCCTCTTTCAGACTTGTTAAAACATCACAGTATGGCATCAAAAGTCAAGGAGAGGCAATGGGGGCTTCCTTCATAGAAACCACTCATTGCTGCTTCACTGAACAATCATGTTTATAATGATAAAATCGCGGTCACTTGTCATACACGACCATTCTATACTCTTGTGCTTTATCTGAATAAAACTTGTACATAGTACAGATATTTCCCATGTTAAAGGCTAAATGTTTTCTTTTTGTTCCTCATACAGTTAAAGGCAGTCTGAAGTCAGTAACAAGGAAGGGCACAACAGCTTTGTAATATTACAAGCATCTAATGGTACTACACATAACAACACATTAAGCTAAATGAATAAATGAATGCAGGTCAATGTATCTGATGTCGCTTGGCGAAACTTATACAGAACAAGCGCTACACAGGGTTGACACTGTTGGTTTGGCCTCATTTCACGCCACTCTTTTCTCTTGTATCTTCAAAGAAAGCATTGAAAGGTCTGTCAGAGCCTTCCTGTGGAGACTGCCACTCAGATGTGGCGTGGAATTTGGCGGGCAGTTACAAGCTTTCCCCACTTTAAAGGTGGACTTTCAATGCAAGTTGTAGCCTGGAGTCGGCCGATCGAGGCAATAGTAGAAGCGGGTGCAATTTTGTCTTTTAAAAAAGCATTTAGACAGTTCCATGGGTATGACGGGTATAGAGGGATATGGCCCAAAGTGGGACTAGCTTAGTGATTACAAAAACTGGGCGGCATGGACAAGTTGGGCCGAAGGTTTCCATGTTGTAAACCTCTATGATGTTTGCCTGGTCCGTCAGGGTTTTCTGTCCCATCCTTGATGATTGCCGCTGTGGGTGGGACTGGAAAATCCGGGCCATTGTTCGAAGGCCGCATTTCCATAACTCTTTTGGTTCACGGGTTACGATAAAGGAAGCATAAACAACCGTGCCTTAGAGTTTTCTTTTATCTCTCACCCCGTCCCCCTCCCTGACAATTATGAATTGACTGCATTTGGCTTTAGCAGCAGAATCTGTGCGGCGTAGAATATCATCTCAGTCCTTTCCTGGCTAAAGGAGGGAACTTACATGGCATCTCAAATCCCAGGAGAAGAAATGAAACACTGAGAAACACCTACGCTAACAATGATTAAGGTGCTCAATCCAGTGGTTACTTTGTCAACTGTGGCTATTTAATTAGAAATGTGACAATGCCTGGAAATATCTTGGAGTAATCATCTTTAATCACTGCTCCCGCCCCCAGCACTGAAATAAATTCCACTTTGCTTTGAGAGAGAATAATGGGCAAGTGAGGGGGGAAGAGGCAAGATGGAGGGTTCTTTTTGGGAAAGAATATTGGTTGTAGTGGAAGGTTTTTATTTTACATCCAACTGCAGTAATGTTCTTTCACATTCAATTTATAATGATTTCAATTAGGCCATTGAGGTTGGCCTATTGGAATATAAGTTCCCTGATTAATTGATGGGCCAATCAGGAAGTCTTTGCCTTGTTTTTAACCGGGGCGTGTCAGTTCCTCTGGCACTCCTGAAGGTAGCCTGCCGACTGATAGCACTCTGTGTACTGCTGTTAGAGTTTGTAAATAAAGGGATTTTGATGAAGGGATTTCTGCCTCCGCAGAGTTATTACACAACTCAAACCAGTAAGTAAGCCACGCTCTACATTGCCTCATCAACATCATAAACTCACAATCTCAGCCGAGAATCAACATAACTCCTCCAGTCCATGATATCTCCTCCCCGCTGTTCTCCAACAGTGAGAATGGCAGTTCAGTGGTGATTGTATCGAATGCCAAATCGCACCCACTTTATCCTGTGATCTCAGTTAGAGCAGAATTGAGATCACCTATGATCACTTCACAAAGGCCGTCTGAAGCCAAAAGAAAGAGGGTAATTCACTCAGAGGTTGGGCAATGACATGTGACAAAGTGGCACCAATACTCAGTTAGAGGGGGGTTCAAACGTCTTTTATTCCTCCCCGCTCCTCATTTGAGTGGCGAGAGGGCTATCTCAGATGTTTTGGGAATGGCCGCATGTCAGTTTTGTCCTGCAGCAGGCGATAACACTCTGTCAGTCTCTAATGCTGGCTGTTGGGTTCATAGTGATGGTGGTTCATTTCTGTCCTGGGTCTCTTTATCCTGTCATCAGTCACTGGTGTCTCAGGCATCACATCTCACCCCCTGACTCCCCAAAGCCTGTCCACCATCTTCAAGGCACAAGTCAGGAGTGTGATGGAATACTCCCCACTTACCTGGATGGGTGCAGCTCCAACAACACTCAAGAAGCTCGACACTATCGAGGATAAAGCAGCCCCGCTTGATTGGCCCCCCATCCACAAACATTCACTCCCTCCACCACCGACACTCAGTAGCAGCAGTGTGTACCATCTACAAGATACACTGCAGCAATTCACGAAAGATCCTTAGACAGCACCTTCCAAACCCACCACCACTTCCATCTAGAAGGACAAGGGTAGCAGATACCTGGGAACACCACCTCCTGCAAGTTCCCCTCCAAGTCACTCACCATCCTGACTTCGAAATATATCGGCCGTTCCTTCACAGCCACTGGGCCAAAATCCTGGAATTTCCTCCCTAACGGCATTGTGGGTCAACCCACAGAACATGGACTGCAGCGATTCAAGAAGGGATTCCAGTCCCACCAAGGGGAACCTGCTCCTCACACTGCAGTGGGCGGGGGGTGGGGGGTGTTGGGGGATGCAGAGAATGGAAAAGCCTATGGATAAGTTTCCTTACGACAAATTCCAATGACATTAAAGCATACGATGGAAATCTTCCAGCTTCTATCTGATACAACATGTTGTTGTTTAAGTTCAGCAGCTCTGAGTCTGCTCTGTAGCTGCGCAACACCACAAAGGTGATGATAATACGAACCAAAGTGCTTTGTTCTGCTTATGTCAATGTCTGAACATTGTGCAGTGTCCTGTCTTGACACTATTACAAGAATGCACAAATCGCTCTGAGTTTTCTTTTGTCCGTGGTCACAATCCAAACACCATCGGCCCACATTCAATCCTGCCTTTGTACAGTTTCCAGATAGAGAATAGGCCCATAGCAAGAGAACTATTGTAATGGCTTCAAACAGGACATTGAGGTTGGCTATTGGAACATGAACTCCCTCATTAGGGAGTCAATTAATGGGCCAATCAGGGAGTCTTTACCTTGTATTTAACTGGGAGAGTCCGTTCCTCTGGCACTCCTAAAGGTATCACAGAATCCTACAGTGCAGAAGTTGCCTGACGACTGATAGCACTCCGTGTCCTGTTGTTGGAACTGTAAATAAAGGTGAAAGGGGGCTTCTGCCTCTGAATTACAACTATCTTGGCCCAATATTCAATCATGATGAGGTGGGAGGGATAACTGTGCCTTCAATTAATATTCCCTTCTTTAGCCACTGCTGGAGGCTTTCTTGAAACTAAAGTGAGAAGACTGTGCAGAATCTTAGTTCAGTCAACACGCTACAGCTGGACAGAATGTTCAGGAAGTCTGTTAAGAATCATAGGCGCACTGGGGGCGGAGGGCAAACATCCCTTTGTTATATAATCACCACTACTGCTCAGGATGATGGTCGCGCCTAACTTAGGTCAAGTGAGGTCAAATTTTAAGCTTTTCTTCATGACTTAGACACCTTTAGTGTCAAGCATCAGGGAATTAAGTTGAGGATCACATCATTCAGTTCTGCCTTTCTATAGATATGGAGCTGCATCTACATTTTGTTGGACGTTATATTAAAAGGGCCTCCAGTTGCCAGTCGTAGAATGCATTGCCTCTTTTCGTTGCTTCTCCCCATGAGGCCGAAGAGAAACCAAGAATCTCAGGAAGTTCGGTGTGAGCTGGTGAATCACATCGCCTGCATTAGGGCTTCCAGATGTCATGGAACATGGGCAAAGCCAACATGAAATCGGCAAGCCAACTCCAAATGGGAAGTTTGAAGGATTCTGAAAATAAGGGAGCACCTTAACAGAAGTTGCTGGCTTATCTCTGCACCGCAAGTGCCTTTGGAAGATTGTCCAACATGGGGTAGGGGAGGAGGCTCAAGCCTGCTCTGCCACTTGATCAGACCATCGCCAATCTGTACCTGAACTCCATTCACCCACTTTGGTTTCTTCTCCCTCCTGACAAACTACTGACTTAAAATCCAAACTTGGAATCAGTCAATACTTTGTAAAACACACACACACACACACACACACATATATATTTACATTTAGTGTTGGGAGCATGCTGCACTATGGAGTTCCAGGATAATGGATTAGGGACTGGGGTGTGGTGTTCAGGGTTGAACCCATTCTGAGGATCATCAGCAGCAAGCAAAGCTGTCCTGGGAACTGTCCAAGGTACTGAAACCCCATCTCGATTCACCGGAAGTGAACACTTTTGCTGAGTTATCTTTTTTGTGTTTGTGCTTTGGGGGAATCCAGACTTAATTTTATAAAAGGTTGCCTGATTGCTGGAAGGATTTATGTTGTTTGTTTGTTTCCCCATTTAAAAATGGGCAGCACGGTGGCACAGTGATTAGCACTGCTGCCTCACAGCAACTATGTGTTAGTTCTCTCTCACGTCAGAACCACTCGAGCCATTTCAAAGGAGAAAAAGGAGTTCTCCTTGTGCACAAGTAATTAAAGACCATGCATTGGATGCATGGTGTCCAGCACTGTTTGTGTTAAGAATTGAGTAAGTGTGCCAAAGGTTGTTTGTATCCAAGGATCTCTGACAGCTCCAGGGATCTGGGTTTGATTCCCGGTTTGGGTCACTGTCTGTGTGGAGTTTTCACACTCCTCCCCGTGTCTGCATGGGTTTCCTCCGGGTGCTCCGGTTTCCTCCCACAGTCTGAAGACATGCGGGTCAGGCGGATTGGCCGTGCTAAATTGATCCTGGTGTCAGGGGGATTAGCAGGGGTTAAGGGAATAGGGTGGGATTGTGGTCAGTGAAGACTCGATGGGCCAAATGGTCTTCTTCTGCACTGTAGGGATTCTATGAAATGAAAAACAGAGTCCACTGACAGAGTTACTCTTATAGGGGCCGGCTATTTTCTTTTCCCCCAGCCTCCTTACACTTCCAACTACAGCGTAGTGGCAGCATTGGTTCGAATCCCTTCCTCACATCTCAACCAAAGGTAGGCCGGAATCTCAGTGATCGAAACAGTGGCTGGATAAAAAAAAAGCAGAGAAATTTGTCTGGGGCGGGAGCATAAAATGGCCAAAGAGCCAGCCTGTTTTCCGATCTGTTGACATCGAGGGCCATCGATTCATTCCGGCCTGTCTGAATCCTGCCGTCTGAGACAGATTTCCCACCTCCCGCCTTCTGCTGGAAATTCCGCAAGGGAATGAGACCTAGCAATCAAGCCTGCACTACTTTGCCCCACCCCGGGTGTCCAGTCATCCCAACTCTGAGCGAATTACAATGTAAAGTGACTATTTGGCGGTGGCGTAAAAATGATGTAAGTAAGTCGTCAACGAACAAAAATCCATCAGCGATAGGGACCGAGATGACGTGAAATGTGCTCTAACTTTGTTTTGTCTCTATCTCAAGAACATGACCACGCAAGACGGTACAAGCGGCCTACAAGAAGCGTTCACGATAATCAGTGGATAAAAAATTCCTTTTACAAAACTGGAGTATGATTCTAGATGAGAGAAAAAAGTTGGTTTCTTTTCGCAAAGTTAGTGTAAGAATGAGTGGAGTCCACGGAACAGTCATCCCCAAAACTGCCATTTTGTTTCAAAAGTGTAGTCGGGTTGTTTTTTGAGTGTGTCTCCAGAAGGTTTGTTCAATGACTTTGGTAGTTCAGAATTGGACAGCTCCAGTCTCCGTGGACAGTCCAGTCGCCGTTACGTTGAACTGTGAGATAAGTGTGTGTCGTTGTGGTCGCCAGTCGTGAGCTTCCTCTATCAGCAGGTGAAGTCTTCGAATGTGCTGCGAGGCGGGTGGTGAGGTAGAATGTTCGCCGGGTACGTCATTCCCACGGGGTGGCTCCTCAGGTTCTCGCACGGGTTCTGTGGAGAGAGGGGGAACAATTCCATGCACCTACAGTCAAAGGTCGGGAATATCTGCGCTCCTAATTCAACCTCCCTACACCGTGAGGATTCAATTCATTGCCTGGGTCAATGGGAGCGTGGTGAGCTGGATATGCCACAAGATCAAACAGGATAAAGATTCACCAGAATTTATCTTGTGGAGGCAGTGGCAATGGGTTAGTAATCCAGAGAGCCCGGGTGATGCTCTGAGGACCTGAGTTCGAATCCCACCGCAGCAGATGGTGAAATTTAATTCAATAGAAATCTGGAGTTCAAAGTCGAGTGATGTTATCTGGGTACAACCTACATGCGACTCAAGATCCAAGCAGCAATGCGGTTCACTCTTATTTCTTTATCTTTCATTAGTGTCACGAGTAGGCTTACATTAACATTGCAATGCAGTCACTGAGGAAATCCCCTAGTTGCTGCACTCCTGTTCGAGGGAGAATTTAGCATGGCTATGGGCATTTATTCAGTGAGCATTGCCCTTGCTTAACCAGTTCAGGGATTGGCACTACTCAGGCTCCCCTTGGGGTGGGGGGACTGTATGATGCATATCTTTCAGGAGGAAACCGGAGCCCCCGGAGGAAACCCACACAGACACGGGGAGAACGTGCAAACTCCACACAGGCAGTGACCCAGGCCGGGAATCGAACCTGGGTCTCTGGCGCTGTGAGGCAGCAGTGCCAACCACTGTGCCACCGTGCCATCCTAATTGCCCTGTGAAATGGCAATTAGGGTTGGGCCATAAATACTGGCCCATGAATGAGTAAAAAAAACACGTTATGCCAATGAGGGATATGCATTTCGATCAAAAAGTGAGAAACAAGGTCACAAAGATCTGTCTGTGAAACTCTACAGTACATAACATGTAGAATTTTAAAAATCATTCATTTTGTTCATTTATTTGTTCAGTGGCATCTCTAATTGCCCTTGCTCAGCCATTTCAGGGGTTGGTACTACCAGGCATGTCTCTCTCTCTCTCTCTCTCTCTCCCCCCCTGGGGTGGGGGACTATACTCCCCTTTGTACCTTCTCCTCAATAGCTGCACGTTTTGCTAAAGCCATCTTATGTACTGGCGGGTTGGGGTTGGGGGGTGGAATTCCCTACCTGGGGGGGAAAGCATATGGTGTGGGAACCTGTTAAACACATTTAAATTGATGCATCACCAGCAAGGAGCAAGGAAAATTTCAGAATGAGATTTCCCATCCAGGGGTTTGGTGGGATGTTCCTCTGCTATCTTTGCCCACGGTGAACACTGGTTGAAAATAACCCCCCCGCTTTCAGATATAACTTTCTGCCAAGGTGAGATGCGAACTCGGGTCCCCCAGAGCATCACACTGGATTATTAGTCCAGTGACAATGGCAGGGCAAGGCTATGATTCATTGAATTGTTTGGGTGAAGTTTTATTTTACTCATTCACGGGGTATAGGCATCACTGGCTGGCCAGCATTTATTGCCCATCCCTAGATGCCCTCGAACTGAGTGGCTTGAGAGGCCCATTTCAGAGGGCAGTTGAGAGTCACCCACATTGCTGTGGCTCTGGAATCACATGTAGGCCAGAGTGGGTAAAGATGGCAGATTTCCTTCCCTGAAGGGCATTAGATAGGTTTTTCCAACAATGGATCATCAGTAGATTCTTAATCCCAGGTATTTTTTATTGAATTCAAATTCCACCATCTGCTGTGGGGAGGGGGGGATTCGAACCTGGGTTCCCCTGAATGTTAGCTGAGTTTCTGGATTAATAGCCTAGCGATAATACCACCAGGCCATCACCTTCTGAGTTGCACTTTTGAAAAAAATTAAGTAATTCAAAGAGTTAGGCTCAACAAGGTAAGGGACGGGGCTATGCGCGAGGGTTTTGACAGCCAGTGTGATGTATCACAGCTTTAAAGCTAAGTGTCCTTCATCCTGCAGCAACAAAACATCTTCGCCGAGAACCACAGAACATCAAAACATACCCTGCGCTCGCAAACCACCCACCCCCTCCAATACCCATATTTCTGCTTTCCACATAAGCCAACACTGCGTGGGACAATCAGTTCAGACATAATTACTGCATTGTTTATCTACAAACTGCCGGGGTCTAATCGGGGACAGACCGAACTCATTCACAGCCAGCAAACAGAGGAGAGTTTCATCTCTTTGGTCGGAACTGTGTTTGAACTGGGGTCATGAGGAAAGGAAGGTAGGAAGAACAGTATTCCAGCAGAATAATCTCTGCTCCCTGCTTGCGGGGAGAATAGAGCCAATGTTTCGAGTCTTGATGACCCTTCGTCACACAAAAGAGTCATTTAGACTTAAAACGTTGGCTCTGTTCTCTCCCTGCTGTCAGACCTGCTGAGATTTTCCAGCATTTTCCTATTTTTGTTTCAGATTCCAGCATCAGCAGAATTTTGGTTTCCTCCCTGACTGGTCTGCTGTATGACCCATTAGAGAGAGGCAGGTTGACCGAGTCCTTTCCTCAGAGTCAACCCCATGCAAAGATTCAGAGATAATTGGCAAAGAAGGGTGGAGATGAGATGTGGGGCATGTTTTTCCATGTTATTGCCACCCAGAAGGTGGTACCTTAATCCGGAAGCAGATGCAATGGCAACGCTCACGATGGAAATTGGATGAATCCTTAAAGGGGGGGAGGAAACTGTCAGGCTGAGGGGAGTGCGAATAATTGGACAGCTCCTTAAAAGAGATAGTATTGGCACAACAGGCCGATTGGCCTTCTGTGCTGTAAGATTGGATGATGCTCTATGATCCGGCTCACACAGAACCACAAAGCATACGATAAATGCAGTTCATGAGTCCAAATGATTCCCCTTACACATTTGTTCACTCTGTTTAAATGAGCTGTGATCCAACTTTCTAATGAGGTATCCTCTGATTTTTTATTGTGACGGTGCTGTCTGGTGCCTGCCTTTATTTAATTACCAGTGGTTCAAAGTATTTAACTTCTGATCGTGTGAGTGGGATTTTAATTACATTATTGCTAAATCATTAGTATAATCATACATTTTACCTCAGTGATTATCCCGAGGTGCCTCTTCTCCGCACAGCGGTAAAAATTACCAGCAGAACGGCAGTACAGTCGAGGGAGACTCCAGACTTATTTTCATGACCGAACCGTAGATGGAGAAAAAATGAATTGGGGGTTGGAGGCGGGAGAGCAAGTCTTTTTTCAATGCCTTGTCTCAGTGAGACTTTTTACTGAACTGGATAAAAATGGCAGTGCTCGTAGCAGAATTGCAAGACTATTGCAAGCTAGGAAGTACATTTAGTTAGGCCGCATTTTCAAAACCCCAAACGTCTCCCTTTTCATGGTCAGCAAAAGATACAAACCTCTTCCCTTTCTGAGTGAACCAAAGATACATATGAATGCACAATCCTGTGCAACTGTGAGTTACCCAAGTTCCCACCATTCCCATGCATGTTTGCTCTACTAAGCTCTACTAATCAGCCACAGATGGATGGGAGTTTCTGGCTACACTCATCCTCCAAGGCTGGAAATTCCCACCCCAGGTCAGCGGACCTTTGCACGTTCTTCCGAATTTACTATCCCGCCCGCTACGATTCCCGTGGCAGGCAGGTCGGGAAAATCCCGCCCATGATCTTTAAATTGTGCAAGTCTCTTAATGGGATGTGTGCATGTTCTGGGTGATGTTCCTTATCCGGAGAGTATCGTTCCTGTAGCCCTTGTTGCCTTGGTGACTGTTGTCGTAGCTGGGACTCATGGACCTCTGGGATTGACGATAGTTCTGTACTCAATAGGGCTGGTGAGATCCCTTGTCCCCGACTGGTGTGAAGGAGCGGTTTCACTTGTCGTTCATTACGTTTGCGGATGTGCTGGTATATTTGGACATTTACTCCCACTGCGTACAATATGGGGGTGACAACTTCTCTACACACGAGCTAAGTTTCAATGTGTGGGTTGACTCCAGTTGAGAAGGTTTGTACTCTGACTGGCTCTCCAGTGACCAGGTTTGGAAATCATGTCAAACTGAAATTTGTCTTTCAGTCATTTCACCTTGATCTTTTCACTCATACCTTTTACTACTTCTGGTTTCACTTGATTTTTGGCTATTGAAAGATTAGTTTATGAGCAGCATGAGCCCAGTGTCTGAACTGGACTACCTTCCCCCTGTCTTCAGTTAGTGCGTTTCTTCATTTGAGGATTGCCTTCTATTACGCCAGTGCTAGGTCCGCTTAATTTCTTGGTGATTTTCACTGATGCCTTAGCCTTTCCATTCATAGAGTGCAGATGATGTGTGGTGCTGAGTTTCCCAATCCTTTGTGAAACGGCTAAATTCTTCACTTGTGAACTGAGGGCCACTATCACTCATCACAATGTTTGGAATGCTCTACTGACTGAAGTGTGCTCTGAAGTATTCGACTATTTGTTGCAGTTGAAGCTAATTCCTAGTAGTCAGTGATGGGATAATTGGTTCCTGCCAAAGTGAAAGAGATGTACTGCGAGCTTCATCCATGGTCTGTCTGGGATGTCATAAGTTATCAGTGACCTTCTAATTTGTTCAGTTTGGTATTGGTTATTGCACGAGCTGTTGTCTTTCATTAAGTGGCTCATGTTTTGTTAGTAAAGCACATTTCTTGACTACTTCAGGGCTGATTCAATTCATTGACAGCTTGAATAGATAAACCTCAGCATCTCTCTTCTCATCTCCTTAGAGAATGATGACTCAATTTCCTTTGTAGAAGGCAGCTTGGGAGGTCAGTTCATCTCAGCCCAATATGTTCTTGTGAGCGCAAATGTGTCCTCGATGCTGGTCTGAGAATATCAAGGGCACACTTACCGCCCCACTCGCTCCGATTCCCATGGCGGGCAGGGCGGTAAAAATCTGGCCCGCAATCAATAAACATATCTACGTATTCCTTTAGGATCTGTTCTGCTCTCACTGGTGTTGTGTGCAACGACACATTATGAATCACTGTTGACGCATTCAAAGTTCCCAAGCTTTCGACAAGCTTCAGCTAAAACCACTGGCTGTGGCATCCCACCTATGATGTGAAGCTCGAAACCTTCCTTCGTGTTCTCAGATTAATTTGTCTTCTCGGCCATCATATCGCCTCGATCTTCCTTTGGAGAGATTTTTGACTCTAGATCTCCATGTTGGACCGCTTCACACCGGCCTGTGAGGGTCATGATGTTGCGAGACACATCAGAATCTACCTTTCACTTCTCCTTCACTTGCTACTTTTCCTTTACGGTCATCGTGCTAACAGTCACAAGTTAGCACGATAGGTTTAACCGAACCAATCTGTTGCTCCGTGTATATTTCTTCAGCAGATCTGCTGATATCGCTCCAGTGGCCCTCTGTAGAGGTTTGTTTTGCTTAACTCTCACCAAACACTTAGAGAAACATTGAAGATAGGAGCAGGAGGGGGCCATTCAGCCCTTCGAGCCTGCTCCGCCATTCATCACCATCATGGTTGATCATCCAACTCAATAGCTTAATCCTGCTTTCTCCCCATGACATTTGATCCCATTCGCCGCATGTATAAGGGTAGCCGTCTTCATCAGTGTCCTGTCTCTGCGAGGAGCTTTGTTGAACTGGATAGAAATGGCAGCCTGCGGTGTCCGCCTCATGGCAG
>JAGIQG010000038.1:2793814-2918814 GCA_024679065.1 Sphyrna mokarran
TGGCCAATTAACAAGTGAAGTCACGAAAAATGTATTTACAAAGCGTCCAGATGATTGTTCACAGCTGAAGGGTCGACAGAAGCTGTTCATTCTGGGGGTTTCTCACACAGTGGTGCTGATTCAGAATTCTCCCCTGAGAATTCTTGTCTTGCAGCAATGAGGTCTTCTGGTGGGTTTTTCAAATCATAAACTGCTCAGTTTTTTGAGAGAGTTTTCAGTAGAAAAAGATGGCTGGGAGTGGGGGTGGGGTTAAAGGCTGTTGCCCATGTGATAGTCTCTCGCTGACTATCCAAAAATCCAGCACTTTTTCATCCGAGTTGGATCACATGAACGCTTCAGAGACTTTGGTCCTGATTTTACCGGCAACCGTCTGCCCCGAAACAGCCTCGGACGTGATCTTACGAACCTCGGGCAGGCGTGCAGATAAAATTCTGGCCTCTGTGTCATCATAGAAGCAGGTATGGGCAACACACCTTCAGAAGGATGTTTTGGCCCTAGAGGGAATTCAACACAGGAATGATACCCGAACTTCAGTGGTTAAGTGATGTCAAGAAGATTTGTTACGTGAAATATTCCTTTATAATTGGCTGGACATACATATGGATTGAACATTTTTGAAAAGAACACTTTCCCTCAGCGAAGAACGCTGGCTTACACCAGCAACAATATTACATTTACAGAGGACGTGGAAGCTTTGGAGAGAGTACAGAAGAGGTTTACCAGGATGTTGCCTGGTCTGGAGGGTATTAGCTATGAGGAGAGGTTGGATAAACTGGGATTGTTCTCCCTGGAAAGACGGAGAATGAGGAGCGATCTAATAGAGATGTATAAAATAATGAAGGGTATACACAGGGTGAACAGTGGGAAGCTTTTTCCCAGGTTGGAGGTGACGATCACAAGTTCAAGGTGAGGGGAGGGCAAGGTTTAACACAGATATCAGGGGGATGTATTTTACAGAGGGTGCTGGGGGCCTGGAATGCACTGCCAAGCAGGGTGGTGGAGGCGGACACACTGGGATTGTTTAAAACTTATCTGGATAGTCACATGAACAGACTGGGAATGGAGGGATACAAACGAGTGGTCTAGTTGGGCACATGAGCGGCACAGGCTTGGAGGGCCGAAGGGCCAGTTTCCTGAGCTATACCGTTCTTTGTTCTTTGTAGAGGGGCAATCTGATAGACATCCACAAAATATTAACAGAGAAGGACAGGGTGGATAAGGTTAGACTGTCTCTATTAGGCTCTAGAATCAGGGCCCATAATCCAAAAATTAGAACCAAGCCATTCAGGAGAGGCGTTAGAAAACACTTCTCCATGCAGAGAATGGTGGAATTCTCTTCCTCAAATGGCTCTGGATGCTGGTTCAATTATGGGTGGCGCGGTGGCACAGTGGTTAGCACTGCTGCCTCACAGTGCTAGGGACCTAGGTTCGATTCCCGGCTTGGGTCGCTGTCTGTGTGGAGTCTGCAGTTTCTCCTGTGTCTGTGTAGGTCCCCTCCCGGCGCTCCTGTTTCCTCCTACAGACCCAAGGATATGCAGGCTAGGTGGATTGCTAAATTAACCCTGAGTGTCAGGGGGAACTAGCTGGGGTAAATCCATGGGGATAGAGCCTGGGTGAGATTGTGGTCAGTGCAGACATGAGGGGCTGAATGGCCTCCTTCTGTACTGTAGGGATTCTATAATTCCAACTGTTAGGTTTAAGTCTGAGATGGATACATTTTTATTGAGCAAGGGATATGTACCTCGGGCAGGTACATGGCTTTAGGCCACACATCAACTATGATCTCATTGAATGGAGTGGGCTTGAGGGGCTGAATGCCCACTCCTGTTCCTGTGTTCCATCAGCGGGATCTTCCAGTCCCATCCGCTGGTGGGATTTACCAGTGCCACTAAAGTCAATGGACTTTGGACTGGCTCACTGCATTCTGCCACAGCGGGACTGGAAATTCCCAGGCCCACATTTTTGGAGTTTCCGGTCAACCTTCCACCCAATTGACAGAATGGATTGGGAAAGCCCGCACAGAAATCTAACGGAGCCTTCAATACTTGTAAGCAATGCCCATGTGGGAAAGGTAATTGCAAGTGAGCGTAAAGCTGTGACATATCAGAGAGGCTGGAGAGAAGATAAGCCTCTTGCAATGGGGCTCTTGAGGTTCGAAGTGTCGATTGAGCCCTGGAGCACATTACAAGCTTGGAGCTTGCTGCCAGACACTGCTTGTCCTCCGCATAATTGGCTTTGTTTATTGAAGGAACGAACAAGTTGAGAAACTTGACATGAGTTGATATATGCTTCTTATTGAGCCAATAGCGAATCAGATTGAGTTGATTCATCATAAATTGCAACACAGCAGGGAATGACTTGGGTAAAAGCCAACAGACAGCTGGGAGCTCCTGACTGCAATTCGGGATGCACAACTTATAAATTGATACAATTATCTCAGTTGCTTTTTATTTGCAATGAGATTTTTCTTCCTCCCCCACTCTGGCCATTTTGCTGGGGAATGGAATATATTCCTGACATTTTGCATCAAGCATTTCCAGATCAAATACAGTAAAGGTGCGGAGTGAGGCTTCCTTTATTCGGGCCCTGATCAGATAGCTTAAAAAGTGTAACAACTTCAATCAGGGCATTGAGGTTAGCCTATTGGAGTAAGAATTCCCTGATTAAGGATCCAATTGATGGGCCAATCAGGGAGTTTATCCTTGTATTTAACTGGGGCGTGTCAGTTCCTCTGGCACTCCTGAAGGTAGCCTGCTGACTGATAGCACTCTGTGTACTGCTGTTAGAGTTTGTAAATAAAGGGATTCCAGTGAAGGGACTCCTGCCTCCGAAGACTTATTACAAACACCGAAGCCTCGACAACAATCCACACTGTAATAGTGTGAACCTGAGGGGTACTGCAAATTTTAGATTAAATTACTGGCAGCTTTTTTGAAGCTTGTGTTGAATGTTGGGATGAGCAAAGTTCATTTTCACACATTGGCCGTGAATCTCCCATCCTGCTGCACTAATCTTTTAGCGCAGCGGGCCAGAAGGTTCTCGTGTTGGCCGATTCGTGAAGTTTGCGCGAGTGTTCGTGCCCCGCTTGCACCTCCAGCACCAGATTTCCCGCAGCGTCTGCTCTGCACCAGAAATCGGCAGGGAGTCACTTACACGGCCATTGTTTTAGAATCTGAATACAATTAGCGGGCCTACAATGGGAGAGTCTAGGCCCTCAAGAATGGTTCATGCCAGTAGGGTTTAAAGTAACTCCTCACTTTTGGGGAGCTGGGGGCCTGACCCGGTGGAGTGCAGGGGGGCAATCAGGGCCACCCACGCGATCAGATGGCAGGGGCCTGCTTCTGGGCATGGGCGCCCTGGCAATGCCAGCCTGGCCCGCTGGTATTGCCCAAGGGACAAAGTAGCAATGGCTAGGAGCACTTTGGCACTCCCCATCGGGCATAGGGCTGTGCTAAGCGGATGGGCCCGATTGAGTGGGGCCTTGGGGGGAGGGCCTAGGAGACAATCGGGAGGTGGGATGGTGGTCCCACTGCCACTCCACAAAAGGATTGGTGGGGGAAGCAGGGAGGCCAGCGATCGGGGTGGGTTGGTGGGGAGAGAGGGGTGTTCGCAGCTGGGCCCAGGAATGGCTGCGGGGCCAAGAATCTGGCTGTGGAGGGGCTTGAGAGCTGGCAATGCGGGATTTGTGGGGTTGGTCAGTGATCAGGTAGCTGTCAGTGCGGGACAACCACGCGAATGCTGATTTCGGAGCTGACAGATCTCGGCACGGACAGATCAGCGCATGCGCAATGGCTCACTCAGCGTACTGATTTCAGCCTCTCCGGCAGGGATACTCCCCACCCTCTGAAACGTAATAACATTCACACTGGTGATGTCCGCAGTGCACACAATGTGGGAGATTCTTCTCTGAATTCCCACTAAAAAAACCAGCACGAATTACTCCAGTTTTCACTGGAATTCCACACTGTCACCTCTCAGTCAACAAGGCAGACACTTCATTCAAAAATCTCAAGTAAGAATGAGCCATTTGCCCACTCATCCCACAGGTATTCTCCATTAGTTTCACCAGCATCTTCCAGACCCACCATCCGGAGATCTGGGAACACAACCACCTGGAGGTTCCCCTCCAAGCCACTCACAATCCGGACTTTCCTTCACTGTTGCTGGGTCAAAATACATTGGTAACAGCACTGTGGATGTACCTACACCACACAGACTGACTGATGTCCAATAACAATCCTGGAACTCCCTCCCTAACAGCACTGTGGATGTACCTACACCACACGGACTGACTGATATCCAATAACAATCCTGGAACTCCCTCCCTAACAGCACTGTGGATGTACCTACGCCACATGGACTGACTGATGTCCAATAACAATCCTGGAACTCCCTCCCTAACAGCACTGTGGGTGTACCTACACCACACGGTCTGACTGATGTCCAATAACAATCCTGGAACTCCCTCCCTAACAGCACTGTGGGTGTACCTA
This sequence comes from Sphyrna mokarran, assembly GCA_024679065.1. Classification (NCBI taxonomy): domain Eukaryota; kingdom Metazoa; phylum Chordata; class Chondrichthyes; order Carcharhiniformes; family Carcharhinidae; genus Sphyrna; species Sphyrna mokarran. The sequence goes on from JAGIQG010000038.1 coordinate 2,798,308, forward strand.
CACCACACGGACTGACTGATGTCCGATAACAATCCTGGAACTCCCTCCCTAACAGCACTGTGGGTGTACCTACACCACATGGACTGACTGATGTCCAATAACAATCCTGGAACTCCCTCCCGAACAGCACTGTGGGTGTACCTACAGCACACGGACTGACTGATGTCCAATAACAATCCTGGAACTCCCTCCCTAACAGCACTGTGGGTGTACCTACACCACATGGACTGACTGATGTCCAATAACAATCCTGGAACTCCCTCCCTAACAGCACTGTGGATGTACCTACACCACATGGACTGACTGATGTCCAATAACAATCCTGGAACTCCCTCCCTAACAGCACTGTGGGTGTACCTACACCACACGGACTGACTGATGTCCAATAACAATCCTGGAACTCCCTCCCTAACAGCACTGTGGGTGTACCTACACCACATGGACTGACTGATGTCCAATAACAATCCTGGAACTCCCTCACTAACAGCACTGTGGTGTACCTACACCACACGGACTGACTGATGTCCAATAACAATCCTGGAACTCCCTCCCTAACAGCACTGTGGGTGTACCTACACCACATGGACTGACTGATGTACAATAACAATCCTGGAACTCCCTCCCTAACAGCACTGTGGGTGTACCTACACCACATGGACTGACTGATGTCCAATAACAATCCTGGAACTCCCTCCCTAACAGCACTGTGGGTGTACCTACACCACATGGACTGACTGATGTCCAATAACAATTTTGGAACTTCCTCCCTAACAGCACTCTCTGTGTACCTACACCACATGGACTGACTGATGTCCAATAACAATCCTGGAACTCCCTCCCTAACAGCACTGTGGGTGTACCTACACCACACGGACTGACTGATGTCCAATAACAACCCTGGAACTCCCTCCCTAACAGCACTGTGGGTGTACCTACACCACATGGACTGACTGATGTCCAATAACAATCCTGGAACTCCCTCCCTAACAGCACTGTTGGGGGTGTACCGACACCACATGGACTGACTGATGTCCAATAACAATCCTGGAACTCCCTCCCTAACAGCACTGTGGGTGTACATACACCACATGGACTGACTGATGTCCAATAACAATCCTGGAACTCCCTCCCTAACAGCACTGTGGGTGTACATACACCACATGGACTGACTGATGTCCAATAACTATCCTGGAACTCCCTCCCTAACAGCACTGTGGGTGTACCTACATCACACGGACTGACTGATGTCCAATAATAATCCTGGAACTCCCTCCCTAACAGCACTATTGGTGTACATACACCACACGGGCTGCAGTGGCTCAAGAAGGTAACTCAGCTCCATCTCTTAAGGGTAATTAGGAATGGGCAGTAAATATTGATGTTCACATCCTATGACCACATGAGTTAAAAGCAATGCCTCTATTGAAGGGATATTTTGAACAATCCAACAAAACTTCAGGGTTTTCTTCATTCATTGCATCTCCACTAATCAACAATGGCCTGTTGCCCTTCCCTCTTAGACTGCAATTTATTCAATTTCGTCCCTCTATCCTTTTCCCATACAGTATGGTTTTATGTGCTTCGTTTTATTTCCCATATTTATTGTTGGAATGATATCTGCCTCAATAGCTATTTGTAGAAAAGCATTTGGGGTTGCAATGTCCTCACAAAGGAGATAGTCATTGACTTCAGGAAGCGTAGTGGTGAACATGTCCCTGTCTACATCAATGGGGACGAAGTAGAAAGGGTCGGGAGCTTCACGATTTGAGGTGTTCAGATCACCAACAACCTGTCCTGGTCCCCCCATGCTGATGCTATAGTTAAGAAAGCCCACCAATGCCTCTAGTTTCTCAGAAGACTAAGGAAATTTGGCACATCAGCTTCAACTCTCACTAATTTTTACAGATACACCATAGAAATCATTCTTTCTGATTGTATCACAGCTTGGTCTGGGTTCCTGCTCTGCCCAAGACTGCAAGAAACTACAAAAAGACATGAATGGAGCCCAATCCATCACACAAACCAGTCTCCCATCCATTGACTCTGTCTACACTTCCCGATACCTTGGGAAAGCAGCCAGTATAATTAAGGACCCCACGCATCCCAGACATTCTCTCTTCCACCTTCTTCCATCGGGAAAAGATACAAAAGTCTGAAGCCATGTATCAACTGACTCAAGAACAGCTTCTTCCCTGCTGCTGTCAGACTTTTGAATGGATCTACTTGGCACTAAATTGATCTTTAGTTACACCCTAGCTGTGACTGTAACACTACATTCTGCACTCTCTCCTTTCCTTCTCTATGAATGGTATGCTTTGTTTGCATAGTGTAGAAGAAACAATACGTTTCACTGTATCCCAATACATGTGACAATAATAAATCAAATCAAATATTAAGCTGATCTTTCTCTGCACCCTAGCTGTGACTGCACCCTGTGGAAAAGGTTCCAGTTTTTAATGCCTTTCTTCATAACATATAATATTTATAATATTCTTTATTTTTACGTTACAGTTGTATAAAACATTGGTTAGGCTACATTTGGAATACTGCGCCCAATTCTGATCCCCTCACTATCAGAAAGATGTGGAGGCTTTGGAGAGAGTACAGAGAAGGTTTACCAGGATGTTGCCTGGTCTGGAAGGTATTAGCTATGAGGAGAGATTGAATAAACTGGGATTCTTCTCCCTGGAAAGATGGAGGCCGAGGGGCAATCTGATAGAAGTTTATAAAATTATGAGGGTTATAGAGAGGGTGAACAGTTGGAAGCTTTTTCCCAGGAGCAGAAATGACAATTACAAGGGGCACAAGTTTAAGGTAAGGGGGGAAAGTTTCAGTGAAGATATGCAGGGAGGTTTTTTACACAGAGGGTGGTGGGGGGATCTGGAATGCACTGCCAAGTGAGGTGGTTGAGGGAGATATGTTAGCAACAGTTAAGACTTATCTGGATAGACACATGGACAGATGGGGAATAGAGGGATACAGGCGTTTGGTCTAGACAGGATAATGTGATCGGCACAGGCTTAGAGGGCCGAAGAGCCTGTTTCTGTGCTGTACTGTTCTTTGTTATATAAATACCAGGTCTTACTGCCAGTATCAAGCAAGTAAATCATTGTTGTACATTCTTCAAGCCATGGTTTGCTTTCTACGTAATGGGATGCCAGACGTGCGCACAATTCTCCAACTGCGTTCTTCTATGTTGAATATTGCAAATGTCACAATTTGAAATCTATGCCCAAAACAGACCAATTCGCCTTCACACTGCTTGCAGCTCCATGGAAACGAGACTGTGAAGTGCTCCAGCCCATCATTAAGCCATCCTTTTTTTACCCTTTTATCTAATTAATGACACTTAATGCTTTAATTAACTTTTAACATATTGTTTGAGGCAGAGTGCATGATCAAACCTGAAGGATACCATTTATATCCCACTTGTGGTACTGGTTATAATTCACTCAGAGCTCTATTACTCGGAAGCTAGCTCGCCAGATAATAAATCACAATCTTCATAATCTACCCTGTTTGGCCACTTCCAAAGTCTGAAAGACTTGAAAAGGTCTCTGCCGACCACATTCAAGCAGCACATCTTCATTAACAACAACTTTAAGCTCTCCATTAGCGACCTGCTTTTAATTTGCAGTGGTTGTGTTATCTATATCAACATCTCCTGGAACCATTAACATTCTCATCTATCGCTGCAATGCTTCACTCCCCCCTCCCCATCTCTCACTTCCTCTGACCCTCCAAGATCCCTGTCCTCTTCCCATTCTGATCTCTGATTTTAATCGCTCCGTCACTATTCGATGTGATGGTGTCACAGTGGGTTAGTACCGCTGCCTCACAGCACCAGGGACCCCGGGTTTGATTCCCGGCTTGGGTCACTGGCTGTGTGGAATCTGCACATTCTCCCCTCTGTCTGTGTGGGTTCCCGCCAGGTGCCCCAGTTTCCTCCCACAGTCCAAAAGACATGGAAGATAGGAGCAGGAGGAGGCCATTCGGCCCTTTAAGCCTGCTATTCATCACCATCATAGCTGATTGTCCAACCCTAAATAGTCTAATCCTGCTTTCTCCCCATAATCTTTGATCCCATTCACCCCCAGTGCTATATCCAGCTGCCTCTTGAATACATTCAATGTTTTGGCATCAACTCCTTCCTGTGGGAATGAATTCCACAGGCTCACCAGGTGAAGAAATGTCTCCTCATTTCCGTCCTAAATGGTCTACCCTCCGTCCTCAGACTGTGACCCCTGGTTCTGGACTCCCCCCACCATCGGGAACATCCTCCCTGCATCTACCCTGTCTAGTCCTGTTAGAATTTTATAAATCTCTATGAGATTCCTCCCTCATTCATCTGAACTCCAGTGAAAACAATCCTAACCTGGTCAATCTCTCCCCATACATCAGTCTCGCCATCCCTGGAATGCTGGTTAGGGTGGATTGGCTGTTCTAAATTCTCCCTCAGTGTCCCAAACAGGACTGTGGTGACTAGGGGATTTTCACAGTAACTTCATCACTGGTAGATGTGTTGATGGTGTAGCACAGCTGCCTCACAGTGCCAGGGACCCGGGTTCGATCCTCGACTTGGGTCACCGTCTGTGTGGAGTCTGCACTTTCTCTCCGTGTTTGTGTGAATTTGCTCCAGTTTGCAGTCTGAAAGACGTGCTGATTAGGCGGATTGGCTGTGCTAAATTCTCCCTCAGTGTAAACAGGAGTGTGCTGACCGGGGGACTTGCACAGTAACTTCATTGTGTTAATGTAAGCCGACTTGTGACTAATAAATAAACTTTAAAACTTTGACAGTGGCTTCACCCAAAGAGGTTGGGCCCCAAGCTCTGGAATTCCCTTCCTAAACCTCTTCACCTCTCTCTCCTCTTCAGAAACTCCTTAAAACCTATCTCTTTGACTTCGCTTTTTGTCTTCTATCCTGGTGTCTTCCACTGCGGCTCAATGTCAAGTTAATTGCTCCTGTCTTGTTAAAGTGTCTTATGACACTTTAAATCACTTGTTGTTCATAAGCCTGGCATTGAACAGGACAAGTAAAAATGCGGCAGGCTTTAATTTCATGGCAGCTCACCTTCACTGGCACGTCACTGACTATAAAGGGCTTGACATAAAAAGCCGCAAAGTTAAGGCCCTTGTGAAGGCTGCCTGATTGTCAGTTGACCCGCCTTACTCATAATTCATTAGACAATAATGAAGACACACGGGCAACACAATTAATCTAAATGCAATGTGAGTGCATCATAAATTTAACAATGCTATGATTGGCAATCTCTTCATTGATACAGGCTAATTGACTTTGTGCTGTTCCGCATTGGCAGTTTACAGACTTTTGGTCAGTGGCGTATAAGGGGCAGTGGCGGTTGCTATGGCAGCCGTTGTTCAGGGTATCATTGCCTTGGTAAGAGCTCTTACAAGTGTGTGTTCTTCAGTTTATTATTGGCATTGTGTCTTGTTTTGAAACTCAGTGCAATTATAATTGTAAATGAATCGTAATGAATGGAATTGGAATCATATAAATTCAATCCATAAACAAATTTGAAGGCAATAATAACTGTCAGTTGCACTAACCTGGGCATAATGTTCACTTAGACAAACATGAATGTCACAAACTTAGCGACGGGTCTATTTACACTCCCAGATCTCTTTCAGCCTGAGGTCATTACAACACCATTGCTGGAGTACATGTCCATCCTTCCTACTTGGCACTTGGCACAGTTAAATTTTGTATGCCTATGTTCGACCCACTTGCATATTTTGCTCTGTCCTTTTGGATTGCCAGGTGCCCTTTGCCAGTTCGGTCACTTTGAATCGAACATTAGCACCCCTACAGTGGAGAAGGAGGCCTTTTGGCCCACTGAGCCTGTACCAACCACAATCCCACACAGGCCCTATTCCTGTAATACCACACTAGAGTCAATGTAACCAGTCAACCCAACCCGCACATCATTGAATAGTTCATAGAATCCCTACAGGAGGCCATTGGGCCCATCGAGTCTGTCCCAACCACAATCTCACCCACGCCTAATTCCTGTAACACCACACTAGTGTCAATTTAGCATGGTCAATCAAATCATAGAACATAGAACATAGAACACTACAGCACAGAACAGGCCCTTCGGCCTTCGATGTTGCGCCGACCAATATAAAAAGCAATGCCCCTCCAAACTAAACCATTCCCTTCTCTTCCATATACTTATCAACTAACCTCTTAAACGCCACCAAACTTGGCGCATCTACAACTGCTGCAGGCAGGGCATTCCACTCCCGAACCACCCTTTGGGTAAAGAACCTACCTCTGATATCCGTCCTATAACTATCACCCCTTAATTTAAAGCTGTGTCCCCTCGTGCTAGCTTTCTCCATCCTAGGAAAAAGGCTATCACTGTCCACCCTATCTAAACCTCTAATCATCTTATATGTTTCGATTAGGTCCCCTCTTAGCCGCCTCCTTTCTAACGAAAACAACCTCAAATCCCTCAGCCTCTCTTCATAAGACCTGCCCTCCATACCAGGCAACATCCTGGTAAACCTCCTCTGTACCCTCTCCAATGCCTCCACATCTTTCTTATAATGCGGGGACCAGAACTGTACACAATACTCCAAGTGCGGCCGCACTAGAGTTTTGTACAGTTGCAACATGACGTTGCGGCTCCGAAATTCAATCCCCCTACCAATAAAAGCTAAGACTCCATATGCCTTCTTAACAACCTTATCGACTTGACTGCCTACTTTCAGGGATCTATGCACATACACACCAAGATCCCTCTGTTCATCAAGACTACTAAGAATCCTACCATTAGCCCTATACTCTACACATTTATTATTTCTGCCATAGTGCATTACCTCACACTTTTCCACATTAAACTCCATTTGCCACCTCTCGGCCCAGCTCTTCAACTTGTCCAAGTCCCTCTGCAAACTATAACACCCCTCTTCACTATCTACCACTCCACCGACTTTAGTGTCATCTGCAAATTTACTAATCCATTCCTCAATACCCTCATCCAGATCATTTATAAAAATTACAAACAGCAGGGGCCCCAAAACAGACCCCTGAGGTACACCACTTGTCACCGAACTCCACGATGAATATCTCCCATCAACCACCACCCTCTGTCTTCTATCTGCTAGCCAATTCCTAACCCAATTAGCTAAATCACCTTCTATCCCATACATCTGCATTTTCTGCAGAAGTCTTCCATGGGCCACCTTATCAAACGCCTTACTAAAGTCCATATATACCACATCAACCGCCTTACCCCCATCCACCTCTTTGGTCACTTTTTCAAAAAACTCAATGAGGTTAGTAAGGCACGACCTACCCTTCACAAAACCATGCTGACTATCCCCAATCAATTCATTTCTCTCTAAATAACTATAAATCCTATCCCTAATTATTCTCTCCAATACTTTGCCCACAACAGAAGTAAGACTCACTGGCCTATAATTCCCTGGAAGGTCTCTCTTCCCCTTCTTGAACAACGGGACCACATTCGCTATCCTCCAGTCCTCCGGAACCACACCTGTAACCAACGACGACCTGAAGATCAGAGCCAGAGGCTCTGCAATCTCCTCTCTTGCCTCCCAGAGAATCCTAGGGTAAATCCCGTCCGGCCCAGGGGACTTATCCAACTTCAAACCCTCGAGAATATCTAGCACATCCTCCCTATCTACTTCGATACTTTCCAGTTTGCTACCCTGTACCTCAGTGTTCTCCATAACTACATTTACATCACCCTGCGTGAATACCGAAGAGAAATATTTATTCAGTACCTCTCCAATCTCTTCAGGCTCCACGCACAACTTCCCACTGCTGTCTATGACTGGCCCTAGTCTTGTCCTAACCAATCTTCTATTCTTAACATATCTAAAGAAAGCTTTAGGATTCTCCTTAATCCTATCAGCCAAAGTCTTCTCGTGTCCCCTCTTAGCTCTCCTCAATTCACTCTTTAGCTCCCTCCTGGCTAATCTATAGCTATCCATTGCACTAACTGAGCCTTCAAGCCTCATCCTGACATAAGCCTCCTTTTTCCTTTTAACCAGCAAATCAACTTTTTTTGTACACCAAGGTTCTCTTACTCGACCATTTCCTCCTCGCCTGACAGGGACATACTTATCAAGGACTCGCAGCAGCTGCTCCTTGAATAAGCTCCACATTCCAGATGTTCCCAGTCCCTGTAGTTTCCTAGTCCAATCTATGCACCCTAATTCTCTCCTGATGGCCTCATAATTACCCTTCCCCCAGCTATAACTACTGCCCCCAGCTTCATGCCTATTCCTATCCATCACTAAGGTGAACGTAACCGAATTATGGTCACTATCACCAAAATGTTCACTAACTTCCAAGCCTAACACCTGGTCTGGCTCATTGCCCAGCACCAAATCCAATGTAGCCTCACCTCTAGTTGGCCTATCTACATACTGAGTCAAAAAACCTTCCTGCACACTTTGTATAAAAACTGACCCCTCTAACGAGCTAGAGCTATAGCTATTCCAATCAATATTAGTAAAGTTAAAGTCCCCCATAACAATTACCCTATTACTTTCACTCCTGTCCAGAATTGACTTGGCAATCCTTTCCTCAACCTCTCTAGAACTTTTAGGAGGTCTATAAAAGACTCCCAACAGGGTGACCTCTCCTCTCCTGTTTCTAATCTCAGCCCATACTACCTCAACAGACAAGTCCTCATCAAACTTCCTTTCTGTCACTGTGATACAGTCTTTGACTAATAATGCCACTCCTCCCCCCCTTCTACCTCCTTCTCTACTCCGACTGAAGCATTTGTACCCCAGAACCTGCAACATCCATTCTTGTCCCTGCTCTACCCAAGTCTCTGAAATGGCCACAACATCGAAGTTCCAGGTACTGGTCCAAGCTGCAAGTTCCTCCCCCTTATTGCGAATACTCCTTGCATTAAAGTATACGCATTTCAAACCATGCCCTACCCCACCCGTACGCTGCTGCGTTTTACAGTTTTCCTCTATGACCCCCTTATTCTCATCCCTCTTAGCACCCCAACTATTCAGGATCCCACCCCCCCGAAACATAGAATCCTTACAGTGCAGAAAGAAGCCATTTGGCCCATCGAGTCTGCACCGACAACAATCGCACCCAGGTTCCATCCCTGTAACCCCATACATTTACCCTCTGAATCCCCCGACACTAAGGGGCAATTAATCGTGGCCAATCAACTTAAACTCATGCATTTCTGGACTGTGGGAGGAAACCGGAGCACCCACTTTTGGAACGCTATGGGTCCTTTGAGAAATGAATTCAGGCAGTCTAAGGCTACCTGAGTTGGCGTCATCAACTGATCTTATCGACTTGGATTTTCGTCCTCGACTTTCTGTGCCCATTGGTCCACTGTACAATTTCAGAGCCATAATATATGTGGGCTGTGGGATGGCAGAACTTGGCATGGGGGGGCACGAAGAGGAGCGTTTGAACCTGTCTTTTAAAAGATGCCCTCATGCAGACTGTGGCTTATGGCTGTTCTAAGGGACAGTGAACCACATGTCTCTTTAAAAAGTTGGCCAAACTCCATGAAATTTGGGGAGGAGAAGGAGATATAGAATCATCAGATGTTTACAGCATGGAAACAGGCCCTTCAGCCCAACTTGTCCATGTTGCCCTTTTTTAAACCCCTAAGCTAGTCCCAATTGCCCGCAATTGATCCATATCCCTCTATACCCATCTCACCCATGTAACTGTCTAAACGCTTTTTAAAAGACAACATTGTACCCACCTCTACTACTACCTCTGGCAGCTCGTTCCAGACACTCACCACCCTCTGTGTGAAAAAATTGTCCCTCTGGACTCTTTGTATCTCTCTCCTCTCACTTTAAATCCTCTAGTTTTAGACTCTCCTACCTTTGAGATATGATATTGACTATTTAGCTGATCTGTGCCCCTCATTGTTTTATAGACCTCTATAAGATCACCCTCTTACACTCCAGAGAAAAAATCCCAGTCTACCCAGCCTCTCCTTATAACTCAAACCATCAAGTCTTGGTAGCATCTACCTCCACACTGAAAGGCAGCCAGATTAGTAGCGTTAGGAATCAGCCCGTATCCTTTTAAGGCACTCCTGAAAATTAGATAACCTGGGAATGGAGTTGGAAATCTCAAAATCAAGACACACCTGCCCGCTCCCAAGTCAACTGGACTCTATAAAAATCCAAGCCATCATGTATGGTGGCTCAGTGGTTAGCACTGCTGTCTCACAGTGCAGGGACCCAGGTTCGATTCCCAGCTCAGGTCACTGTCTATATGGAGTCTGCACATTCTCTCTGTGTCTGTGTGGGTGCTCTGATTTCCTCCCACAGTCCAAAGATATGCAGAATAGGTAGTTTGGCCATGCTAAATTCTCAGTTACCTAAACAGGAATGCGGCGACTCGGGGATTTCCACAATAACTTTATTGTTAATGTAAGCCTACTTGTGTCGATAATAATTAAAGTTTAAAATTTTTAATTTTAATGGTTCAAGAACCTGTTCTGGGCCTCAGATGTGAAGCAGCATTGTTCAAGTACTGTGCTACCCATCCCTGCTTGTCATTCAGTGACTTTTCCCCCTCCTTTCTTTTTGACATGTTAGCTATGGCTCTCACCAACTTTTACAGATGCCCCATACAAAGCATTCTTTCTGGTTGTATCACAGCTTGGTGTGGGCTCCTGCTCTGACCAAGACTGCAAGGAACTACAAAAGCCCAATCCATCATGCAAACCAGCCTCCCATCCACTAACTCTGTCTACACTTCCCACTGCTTCAGGAAAGGCAGCCAGCATAATTAAAGACCCCATACACCCCGGGCATTCTCTCTTCCACCTTCTTTGGTTGGGAAAAAGATACAAAAATCTGAGTTCATGTACCAACCGACTCAAGAACAGTTTCTTCCCTGCTGCCAGCAGACTTTTGAATGGGCCTACCTCGCATTACGTTGATCTTTCTCTACACCCTAGCTATGACTGTAACACTACATTCTGCACTCTCTCCTTTCCTTCTCTATGAACTGTATGCCTTGTCTGTGTAGTGCGCAAGAAACAATATGTTTCACTGTATCCCAATACATGCGACAATAATAAATCAAATCAAACATTAAGCTGATCTTTCTCTACACCCTAGCTATGACTTTAACATTATATTCTGAACTCTCCCCTTTCCTTCTCCCCTATTGCTGTAATGGCCGAAGGGCCTGTACTGCGCTGTAATGTTCTATGTTCTATGTACTCTATGAATGGTATACTTTGTATAGCACACAAGAAACAATACTTTTCACTGTATCCCAACGCATATGACAATAATAAATCAAATCAAATCAAATCAAAGGGGCTACAGGGGGCACTGGGTGTTGAGTGCTGTGTATGTGGAGCTGTAGAAAGAGAATAAAGTGAGTTTGTGAAGATGCTGGACTTGCATTATCTTTTATTACTGGACTGCAACTGAGAGACTCAACAACTAACAACGGGAGGGATTTTCTGATTCTTCCTGATGGTGGGATCTTCCAGACCTGCTGAGGGCGAACCCCACCATGGTTTCCCCCGACGGCAGAAGGTGCAAAACCCGGTAAACCACATCAACAGCGACGGGACTGGAAGATCCACCACGGTTGCCGCAAAACACCCCGTGGAGGAGCGTGGAGGGCATTCCCGGCCATCGAGTCTACTGCACAGCAACGGGCAGTCCAGTTTAAATACTCTACACCAATGCTGATGCTCCCTCTGCATCTCACAGGGTCTCCACCTTCCTCTTGTTCTCACATTTCACCCCTTCAGCCTCTGCATGCAAAGCATAATCCTCTGCCATTGATACCAACTCCAGCGCAACGCCACCACCAAACACACCTTCCTTTCACTCCCCCTGTCAGCATTCCGCAGAGACCGTCCCTTCCGGGATAATCTCGTCCACTCCTCCCCTATACCCGACATCTCTCCCATCACCCACGGCACCTTCCCATGCAATTGCAGAAGGTGTAACACTTGTCCCTTTACCTCTTCCATGCTTACCATCCAAACTCCAAAACATTCATTCCAGGTTAAGCAGTGTTTCATTTGCACCTCTTTCAATTTGGTCTATTGCATTCGCTGTTCCCAACGTGATCCCGTCTACATCGGAGAGACAAGTGTGGACTGGGCGTTCGCTTTGCTGAGCACCTTCGGTTTGTGTACAATCAGGACCCTGAGCTTCGGGTTGATCGCCATTTTAACAAACGATCCCTCACCCATACCCACATGTCTGTCCTTGTCTTGCTGCAATGTTCCAGCGAAGCTCAACACAAACTGGAAGAACAGCATCTCATCTTCCGGCTCGGCACTTTACAGTCTTCCAATCTCAACATCGAATTCAACAACTTCAGATGATTTGCTCCACCCAACCCCAACCCCTTTGTTTTAACTTAATTTAACTTTTAACTGTTTTCTCAACCTTTTATTTCTTTATTGTTTTTCTTTATTTTTCTTCCCCCAACTCCTTCCCCCTATTTTATCCCCTTTTTCTCCTCCTTTTGCTTCCCCTTTTTCCTCCTTTTTCTCAATTTTACCTCTCTCCCCCCTCTCCCTCCATATCTCAATCTGTCACAGTTTACCCCCTGCCGTTTGATCATTCACACCTTCTATTCTCTCTATAGAACATAGAACATAGAACATTACAACACAGAACAGGCCCTTCGGCCTTCGATGTTGCGCCGACCAATATAAAAAGCAATGCCCCTCCAAACTAAACCATTCCCTTCTCTTCCATATACTTATCAACTAACCTCTTAAACGCCACCAAACTTGGCGCATCTACAACTGCTGCAGGCAGGGCATTCCACTCCCTAACCACCCTTTGGGTAAAGAACCTACCTCTGATATCCGTCCTATAACTATCACCCCTTAATTTAAAGCTGTGTCCCCTCGTGCTAGCTTTCTCCATCCTAGGAAAAAGGCTATCACTGTCCACCCTATCTAAACCTCTAATCATCTTATATGCTTCAATAAGATCCCCTCTTAGCCGCCTTCTTTCTAACGAAAACAACCTCAAATCCTTCAACCTCTCTTCATAGGACCTGCCCTCCATACCAGGCAACATCCTGGTAAACCTCCTCTGTACCCTCTCCAATGCCTCCACATCTTTCTTATAATGTGGGGACCAGAACTGCACACAATACTCCAAGTGCGGCCGCACTAGAGTTTTGTACAGTTGCAACATGATGTTGCGGCTCCGAAATTGGCTGCCATTAGCAGCCTTTCCCCTGTCTATGACTCGTCTTCCGTTGCCTCCCCCTGTATTATAAATACTCCCACTTCCTGTGTCTTTTAGCTTTGACAAAGGGGTCACCTGGACTTGAAAAATCAGCTCTTTTCTCTCCTTACATAGCTGCTGAGATTTTCCAGCATTTTCTCAAAGAACAAAGAAAATTACAGCATGGGAACAGGCCCTTTGGCCCTCCAAGCCTGCACCCACCCTGCTGCCTGACTGAACTAAAATCTCCTCCGAAAATCTCAGATTCCGGCAGTAATTTGCTATTTTCCCCTTAAACGGATCCGCCTCTGTTCAGCAAAGCAAGACAAAACGGCCCCTCCCTTCTGATTGCAGAAAGCCAGCCCAAAGCGACTTGCCACAGCTTACCTCATACATGTAGTCAAAAAGTTCCAATATAGTCAGGAGACTGGCACCAATGAACAAGCCCATCTGACCTCCAATGTCACCTTTGGACAGAAAAGAACAGGAGTTCAGGCTTGGGAGCTACAAGTAACTGGCTGTCAAACACTCCTTTCACAGAATAAATACAAATAGTCTATCAGGAATGAGTCACCACTTGACAATATGGCTGCACTCACTGTGTTCATCGTAAATAAAGGAGAGGGTATGACACTGAGGCCTTTCTGAAAAAGTAATTCATTTTACACGCCATTTACTTATGTAAACCGAAACAAGGATGTTTAAACAAAATACTTTCGGGACGGTATTTGTCCAGATTAGGAATATATTGATTTTCCTTCAGCAAACACTGTAGCCTGCAGACCACGAATCAATCGGCTGTGTGAATTCACGTTAATGGAATAAATAACTCGGCAAAAGGCTGGGGGCATCTGGAGGAGATCTCAAAACTTTTTTACATTCAGTACATCAGCAGAAAGGGCTCATGGGAAAATCAGGCAGGGGGAGGGAGCTCAGGAGGAGGAGGGAGGAGGGAGCTCAGGAGGAGAGGGGGAGGGAGCTCAGGAGGAGGAGGGGAGGGAGCTCGGGAGGAGGAGGGGGGGGGGAGCTCAGGAGAGGAGGGGAGGGAGCTCGGGGAGGAGGAGGGGGGAGGGAGCTCGGGAGGAGGAGGGGGGAGGGAGCTCAGGAGGAGGAGGGGGAAGGAGCTCGGAGAGGAGGGGGGAGGGAGCTCGGGGGGGGGGGGGAGGTTGGGGCTATGAGCCAATGCCGGAGGGGGCTGTACACATGCTCCCTGCCCAGTCACATTTTAACAACGGGGCAGACGCAGGAGCGACTTTCCCAAGGGCAAAATGCTAATGAGATTCAAGCTGACTAGTGTTGGAACCAAGGCACAGAGCTTGTTTTCATTGAGTTTATTGACTGTGTTCCCCCCTCCCCGCCCAACTCTGCCCAGTGTCCCCCTATCCCCTATTCATACTGACTCATTCAGTCTCATAGCCCCCCTCCCACTCTGCCCAGTGTCCCCCTATCCCCTATTCATACTGACTCATTCAGTCTCATAGCCCCCCTCCCACTCTGCCCAGTGTCCCCCTATCCCCTATTCATACTGACTCATTCAGTCTCATAGCCCCCCTCCCACTCTGCCCAGTGTCCCACCTATCCCCTAGTTAGGGTAGTCAGGGTGAGCAACCCCCTCAACTGACCACTGCCTGGACTTGTCGATGACTACCTTGTTCAGGTCCGAGATCAGGCATCCTCTACAATCCTCCTCCACACCAGATGGTTCACCACTTGGTCAGCTCTGTGATGCAGTGGTTAGCACTGCTGCCTCACAGCACTAGGGACCCGGGTTCGATTCCTGGCTTGAGTCACTGTCTGTGTGGAGTTTGCACATTCTCCCCGTGTCTGCATGGGTTTTGTCTGGTTACCTCCCACAGACGTGTGGATTGGGTGGATTGGTCAAGCTAAATTGCCCCTGGTGTCAGTGGGATTAGCAAGGTAAATGTGCGGGGTTGTGGGGATAGAGCCTGAGTGGGATTTTGTTGTTGGTGCAGACTTAATGGGCTGAATGGCCTCCTTCTGTACTGTAGGGATCGTACATATACTCAAAGACAATTTCTATCCATCTTCATGTCCTAAGATGTGTAGATTAGGTGGATTGGCCATGCTAAATTGTCCCTTTATGTCCAAAGATATGTAGGTTAGGTGGATTGGCCAGGCTAAATTGTCCCTTTGTGTCCAAAGATGTGTAGGTTAGGGTGGATTGGCCATGCTAAATTGCCTCTTAGTGTCCAAATATGTGTATGTTAGGTGGGTTGGCCATGCTAAATTGTCCCTTTATGTCCAAAGATGCTCAGGTTAGGTGGATTGGCCATGCTAAATTGTCCCTTTGTGTCTGAAGATGTGTAGGTTAGGGTGGATTGGCCATGCTAAATTGCCCCTTAGTGTCTAAAGATGTGCAGGTTAGGGTGGATTGGCCATGCTAAATTGTCCCTTAGTGTCTAAAGATGTGCAGGTTAGGGTGGATTGGCCATGCTAAATTGCCCCTTAGTGTCTAAAGATGTGCAGGTTAGGTGGATTAGCCATGGTAAATTGTCCCTTCGTGTCCAAAGATGTGCAGGTTAGGGTGGATTGGCCATGCTAAATTGCCCCTTAGTGTCCAAAGATGTGGAGGTTAGGTGGACTGTTTCCCCGAACCCTAACAATGTTGTTGACATTCCGTTATAACAAGCCTTTGCAATGCAATTGACAAGACATGTAACAGAGAAATGTTCAGTACAAGCGTTGAGTCATGTTAACTCTACCCTGACACCAGCCGGTGCAGACAACTTCTTCAGGGATAACTCATGCTGCTATACCTGACAGCCTCGTTGGCTGCTGAGTTAAGTGTCACTTTACAATGCTGTGAAGCACAAAGCACTGTGGTAATGTCACTGATTCACTTGAATGGTGGCACAGTGCTTAGCAACTGCTGCCTCACAGCGCCAGGGACGGGGTTCGATTCCCAGCTTGGGTCACTGCCTGTGCGGAGTCTGCACATTCTCCCCATGTCTGCGTGGGTTTCCTCCTGGTGCTCTGGTTTCCTTCCACACCCAAAGATGTGCAGGTTAGGTGGATTGGCCATGCTAAATTGCTTCTTAGTGTCCAAAGATGTGTAGATTAGGTGGATTGGCCATGCTAAATTGCTTCTTAGTGTCAGGGGGAATTTGTAGGCTAAATGTGTGGGACTATGGGATAGGGACTGGGTGGGATTGTGGTCGGTGTAGACTCGATGGGCCAAATGATCTCCTTGTACACAGTAGGGATTCTCTAATTTTATGAAAAATACAACACAACAGGAGGCCATTCAGCCCATTGTGCCTGTGCTTTGAAAGAGCCATCTTATTCTCTGTGGCACTCCAAATCTTTCCCTTTCAAGCATTTATCCAATTCTCTTTTGAAACTCTTTCTGGATGTTTTTTTTTCACCATCCTTTCAGCAGTCTGAGGCAAATCAATGCAAACCACTCATGGAGAAATGTCTCTGCCCCTTGCTTCTGATTCTCTTCTTATGCTTGGTCTGATATTTTTGGTAAAATATTATCTCCGTACCTGCCTTGCCATTTATTACACTGACAGTCTAATTAGGCACCGTTTGGAACTCCTCACAGTGCCTGACTAGAATGCCAACTTTACAACAAACACAAGAATCATAAATAATAAATGTTCACAATTGAGCAGGGGACTGGGAGTATTTGAGCTGGTTTCCGGATGAAAAATACCTGCGCTCAATATCTCTCTTGCTGACAGGAACCAAGGGACCCTCCAGCAGGCATGCAAGAGACAGCTTACAGAACATTCCCCAAAGACTGAAAGACCCAGTGAGTGTGCATTGACATTCCAGCCTGGCAGAGTTCAATTTACGTGCCCTGGATCTCAAATCTATGGGATGCTGGCTGAGCCAGGGCTGTGTGCAGCTCTCTTCCCATCTTGAGGTGAGGAGGTTTGGCAAGGTAGGAGATCACAGAATTATAGAATTCCGACCACAGAAGAAGACCATTTTGCCCATCGAGACTGCACTGACAACAATCCCATCTAGCCGCTATCCCTGCAAACCTTTGTATTTACACAGCGAATCCAGGTGACAGGAGAGGCATGGCCAATCCACCTAACCTGCACATCTTTGGACACTAAGGGGCAATTTAGCATGGCCAATCCACCTAACCTGCACATCTTTGGACACTAAGGGCAATTTAGCATGGCCAATCCCCCTAACCTACACATCTTGGACACTAAGGGACAATTTAGCCTGGCCGATCCCCCTAACCACACATCTTTGGACACTAAGGGACAATGTAGCCTGGCCGATCCCCCTAACCTACACATCTTTGGATACTAAGGGACAATTTAGCATGGCCAATCCACCTACCTACACATCTTTGGATACTAAGGGACAATTAGCATGGCCAATCCACCTAACCTACACATCTTTGGATACTAAGGGACAATTAGCACGGCCAATCCACCCTAACCTACACATCTTTGGACACTAAGGGACAATTTAGCATGGCCAATCCACCTAACCTACACATCTTTGGATACTAAGGGACAATTTAGCATGGCTAATCCACCTAACCTACACATCTTTGGACACTAAGGGGCAATTTAGCATGGCCAATCCACCCTAACCTACACATCTTTGGACACTAGGGACAATTTAGCATGGCCATCCACCCTAACCTACACATCTTTGGACACTAAAGGACAATTTAGCATGGCCAATCCACCCTAACCTACACATCTTTGGACACTAAGGGGCAATTTAGCATGGCTAATCCACCCTAACCTACACATCTTTGGACACTAAGGGACAATTTAGCATGGCCAATCCACCCTAACCTACACATCTTTGGACACTAAGGGGCAATTTAGCATGGCCAACACCCTAACCTACACATCTTTGGACACTAAGGGACAATTTAGCATGGCCAATCCACCCTAACCTACACATCTTTGGACACTAAAGGACAATTTAGCATGGCCAATCCACCCTAACCTACACATCTTTGGACACTAAGGGGCAATTTAGCATGGCCAATCCACCCTAACCTGCACATCTTTGGACACTAAGGGACAATTTAGCATGGCCAATCCACCTAATTTGGAACATCCCCAATCTCCATGAGAGCTGGCTGTGCCTTCAGATCCTAAACTCCAGAATTTCCTCCCTACCCCTCTCAATTGTCGCTACTCCTTTAAGAGATTTCCGCAATGACTTTAATCAGGCAATGTGCTTGGCCTGCTATTAGGTGAACTCCCGAATTGATGGGCCAATTAGAGAGCCTCTTGCTTTGTATTTAAGCAGGCGTGTCAGTTCCTCTGGCACTCCAAGTGTAGACTGCAAACTGAAATCACTCTGTACGCTGTTGTCAGATCTGTAAATAAAGGGATCTTGGTGAAGGAATTTCTGCCTCCAATGACTCATTAGAATTCCTTAACACCCTCTTTTTTTTTAAACATGCCTTTGATCAAATGTCCAAATATGTCATGTGGTTCTGTGCAGAGTCTGCATGTTCTCCCTGTGTCTGCGTGGGTTTCCTCTGGGTGCTTTGGTTTCCTCCCACAGTTTGAAAGACATGCTGGTTAGGGTGCATTGGCTGTGCTAAATTCTCCCTCAGCGCACCCAAACAGGAGTGTGGCGACTGGAGGATTTTCACAGTAACTTCATTGTGGCTTAATCTAAGTCTAATTGTGACACTAATACATAGATTTAAGATGTGAGGAGTAAGGTTTAAAGGAGATGTACGAGGTAGCTTTTTTACCCAGAGGTCAGTGGGTGCCTGAAACTTGTTGCCGGGGGAGTAGTGATACGGTAGTGAGTTTTAAGGGGTGTCTGGACAAATCCATGAATAGGATGGGAATAGAGGGATACGGTCCCTGGAAGGGTAGGGGGTTTCAGTTCAGTCCAGCATCAGAGTCGGTGCAGGCTTGGAGGGCCAAAGGGCCTGTTCCTGGGCCTTAATTTTCTTTGTTCTTTGTTCTTTTTGCGTCAAATGCTGCCACATTCTGGTGTCAAGTTGTTTTGCGATGATGTGAAGATGCCAGCGTTGGACAGGGGTTGGGCACAGTAAGAGATCTCCCAACATCCGATTAAAAAAAATGTTCATACCCTTTCTGCACTGCAGGAGGTTCTGTGATAATACGGGTGACAATTATAAATCAAAGCATTCTATGCAATTCATCATTCGCCACAGTAAATGCTGTGGATGGACTCCCAATCTTACACTCTCTCCCCAACAGGTACAATGACACCTCCCCCCCCCCTGCCGCCCCTCACCCCCATCCTCTCCCCACTTCACCCCTCCCCAACCCTTCCCTCCCCTCCCATTCTCATGCCTTTGAAACAGGTATCTAAGATATTAGGGTATTTTCGGTGGCAAAAACTCACCCAGCAGGCCAGCCACTTCGTACGCTTTCTTCTGCTCGATCGTTTCGTAATTGAGAGCCTCGAAGAAAATGTCCAGGACCAAGATATTCTCCCTTGAAAAGAAAGGGCGTTGCGTCAGGTCAATTTTTGTACGCGTCGGAGAAGAAAGTTACAGCTCTTCAGTAGAAGAGAGCGAGCGAGCGAGCTCCGCTCAGCCATTTAATTGCCTCCGCGCAGCTAAAGTGGAATTTTAAACAGCCATTGTGTCCCAGAATAATTCTGCCTTCCCAGGCCAAAGTCAAAACAGCAAGGTCACGCGTCCTTCTGAAATACGTGTTCTTACAAAACCCTTAATGATCCCACCTGCTGTTGATTCAGAGGCCACATTACATTAGTCTTGCACTACAGTCACGCAGATTTTGCAAACAATTACGTGCATTTCAAATAAAATCAAGGCCCACGTTTGGGAAAACAATATTACTCCGGGTTGGCAATTTTGAAAAGCAATTATAATCCCAAGTAACATTTCGATTGCAGCCTATTTTTCCTTCCACAAAAGCCACTGTCGTGCAGTTGATTTCTTTTTAGCTTTCACTTTTCTATAATAGACTTGGATACTATTCAAGAAACATCATGCTTGGTTCGAAGCTCCTTTACTCTTCCCATTACCTAGACACACATAAAATGTTCTTGGCTTAACTGACATTTCCAATGCGCATCCATCTGCATTACACTATCTATCTGATCTCTCAAGCCACAGGAGCAGTCCATTCATCCCCTTGAGCCCATTCCTCCATTCAGTTCGATCATAAGAACTAGGAGCAGGAGTGGGCCATTTGCCCCTCGAGCCTGCCCCGCCATTCAATAAGATCATGGCTGATCTGCTGTTACTATGGGGTATAACTATTAGGTTCATGGTGGGAGATATAGGAGGGATGTCCGAGGTAGATTCTTCATTCAGAGAGTGGTTGGGGTGTGGAACGCACTGCCTGCTGTGATAGTGGAGTCGGACACTTTAGGAACTTTCAAGCGGTTGTTGGATAGGCACATGGAGCACACCAGAATGATAGCGAGTGGGATAGCTTAATGTTGGGATTGGACACAGCTCGGCACAACATTGAGGGCCGAAGGGCCTGTACTGTGCTGTAATGTTCTATGTTCTATACCCACCTTGGTTCCTCAACCCTTAATCCCCTAAACTCAATGTAAATCTATCAATCTCAGTTCAGGCATTTGAATATCCCAGCCTCAAAAACTTCGAGAAAGTTCGAGATTTCCACTCCCCTTTGTGTGAGGAAAAGCTTCTTGTTGTTGGCAAGTTGGAATTTTAAAGTTTCTGTCCCCTCCCAAATTCCACACTCTCCTCACCAAAGCAAATAATTTCTTTCTATCTACCCAATCAATCCTGGCGGTGCAGTGATTAGCACTGCTGCCTCACAGTGCCAGGGACCTGGATTCGATTCCTGGCTTGGGTCACTGTCTGTGTGGAGTCTGCACATTCTCCCCGTGTCTGTGTGGGTTTCTTCCAAGTGTTCCGGTTTCCTCCCACAGTCCAAAGATGTGCTGGTTTGGTGAACTGACCGTGCTAAATTCTCCCTCAGTGTACCCGAACAGGAGTGTGTGACCAGAGGATTTTCACAGTAACTTCATTGCAGTGTTAATGTCAGCCTACATGTGACAGTAACAAATAAAACTTCGGAAAAAATTAACCACTTTAATTCAACCACCATCTCTTCCAAACAATTTAAAGTTTATTTCTTTATTAGTGTCACAAGTGGGGGTTACATTAACACTGCAATGAAGTTGCTGTGAAAATCGTCCGAGGCACCACACTCCGTGTTCGAGGGAGAATTTAGCACGGCCAATCCACCTAACCAACATGTCTTTTGGACTGTGGGAGGAAACTGGAGCATCCAGAGGAAACCCATGCAGACACGGGGAGAATGTGCAGATTTCACAGAGTCAGTGACCCAAGCTGGGAATCGAACCCATGTCTTTGGTGCTGCGAGGCAGCAGTGCTAACCACTGGGTTATGGGTTTGACAGCCAAATCTGTCCTCATCATTTTCCTTTGAAGCTCTAGTGTCACT
Source organism: Sphyrna mokarran (assembly GCA_024679065.1). Classification (NCBI taxonomy): domain Eukaryota; kingdom Metazoa; phylum Chordata; class Chondrichthyes; order Carcharhiniformes; family Carcharhinidae; genus Sphyrna; species Sphyrna mokarran. The sequence goes on from JAGIQG010000038.1 coordinate 2,819,942, forward strand.
CTGCTGAAGATGGGTCCTATCATATCAAGGCCAATATTCTTTGTGAGGTTCAGCGTCGAACCGAACCGCAGTTACCCCAAACAGGGTCTGAGCAAGGTTCTGGAGACTGAAGCAGTTACCTCAAGCAGCAATCTTGACGTAAAGGCCAAAATTGCATTCGCCTATTTAAATTTCCTCTTGTACTTGTCCACTATCTTTTTATGATTTTATGGCACGGCTCTGCTAAATCTCTCTGCTCCTCCTCTGCATTTCGTTATGTAAGATATACACTGATTTAGGTCCACTTTCCCACACTAAAATCCCATATTTTCAGTCTCTATCAAAGCGCCTTTTTCCTTCATAGAATCCCTACAGTACAGAAGGAAGTCATTTGACCCATCGTGTCTGTACCAACCACATCCCACCCAGATCCTATCCCCGTAATCCCACCCCACTAATCCCCTGATACTCGGATCAATTTAGCACAGCCAATCCACCTAACCTGCACGTCTTTGGAGTGTGGGAGGAAACCGGAGCAGCCGGAGGAAACCGAACACACATGGGGAGAATGTGCACAGACAGTGACATAAGCCGGGAATCGAACCCGGGTCCCTGACACTGTGAGGCAGCAGTGCTAACCACTGTGTCACCATGCCGCCCGGCTTTTGCTCCTATCTGTGCTCATGATTGTGACACCTCACAATGTTGTCATCCCTAGATCTCTCAAGTGACTGATAAATGTGGGGGAAAAGCTGAGGTCCCAATCAGAACGCCAACAGCCACATCCTGCAGAGTTGCTACCATCGAGTGAGGAAGAAATATGTCCATAAATGGTTCGAGCCGTCTCGAACCACTCCCTGAATTTTGGACTCAGATGGAAACAACAACAACTTGTCCAATCATCCCAAGGTGCTTCACAGGAGCGTTGTAAAGGAAAGCTTGACAAAAGGAGATATTAGGGCAGGTGACCATGGTCAGAAAGGTAGGCTTTATGTCATATACTAAAGGAGATAAATGAGGCGAAGAGACAGAGAGGTTTCGGGAGGGAATTGCAAAGCATCAAAGAACAAAGAATAGTAAAGCACAGGAACAGGTCCTTCGGCCCTCTAAGCCTGTGCCGATCATGTTGTCTTAGCTACACAAACCACCTATATCCCTCTATTTCCCCATCTGTTCATGTATCTATCCAGATAAGTCTTAACTGTCGCTAACATATCTGCCTCGACCACCTCACTTGGCAGTGCATTCCAGATCCCCAACACCCTCTGTGTAAAAATACCTCCCCCTGCACATCTCCACTGAACCTTTTCCCACCTTATCTTCAACTTCTACTCCCTTGTAATTATCATTTCTGCCCCTGGGAAAAAGCTTCCAACTGTTCACCCTATCCACACCCCTCATAATTTTATAAACTTCTATCGGGTCACCCCCTCAGCCTCCGTCTTTCCAGGGAGAAGAATCCCAGTTTATTCAATCCTTCCTCATAGTAAATACCCTCCAGAGCAGGCAACATCCTGGTAAACCTTCTCTGTACTCTCTCCAAAGCCTCCACATCCTTCTGATAGTGAGGTGACCAGAATTGGATACAGTATTCCAAATATGGCCTCACCAATGTTTTACACAACTGTAACATGATTTGTCAACTTTTATACTAGATACCCCGGCCAATGAAGGCAACATGCTTTCTTCACCACCTTTTCCTCCTGTGCTGCTACTTTTAAGGATCTGTGGACCTGTACTGCCAGATCTCTCTGTGTATCTGTGCTCCTGATGGTTTTGCTATTTATTTTACAGCTCCCACCCGAATTGGATCTACCAAAATGCATCACCTCGCATTTGTCCAGATTAAATTGCACCTGGCATTTCTTCAGCCAATTTTCCAGCCTGTCTATAACCTGCTGTATTGGTAGACAATCTTCATCACTATCCGCATCTCCGTCAGGGCTCAAGTGGCTGAAGGTACGGCCTCCAATGGAGGAGCAAAGGAAGTAGGGTCGTGCAAGAGGTCAAAGTTGAGGAACACAGTCTCAGAGGATTGTTGGGGCTAGAGGAGATCACAGAGATGAGAAGGGGCAAGGCGCTGCAGGCATTTGAACACAAGAGTGAACCTTTCCAAATCATGGCGTTGTTGGATCAGGGGCTATTGTAGGTCAGTGAGCATTGGAGTGATAAGCAAATGGGACTCAGTGAAAATTAGGGCGTCAAAGCTACCCATTTAAAATGAGCGGATAGGTCAAGGGAGGTGATAGAATCATCTGTGTCTGAATGGAACTTGTCTTCAGATGATATTGTGGGAGGAGGGGTGGTGTGGAATCCTATAAGTGGGAATTAGAGGCAGCTCAGGATAAACCCTCTGGGGGAAGTAATGGTACCGGATCAGGAAGAGAAACCATCGCAGGCAACTCTGTGTCTGTCACTCAATCACAGAATGGAACAAGACTCAGGGTAATCCCTCTCAGCTAGACAAGGAGGAAAATTCATCAGAGGAGAATGGCGTGGGTGACAAGGTGGCACAGTGGTTAGCACTGCTGCCTCACAGCGCCAGGGACCCAGGTTCAATTCTGGCCTCGGGTCACTGTCTGTGTGGAGACTGCACATTCTCCCCATGTCTGTGTGGGTTTCCTCCGGGTGCTCTGGTTTCCTCCCACACTCTAAAGATGTGCACGTTAGGTGGATTGGTCATGCTAAATTGCCCCTCACTGTCCAAAGATGTGCAGGTTAGGTGGATTGGCCATGCTAAATTACCTCTTAGTGTCCAAAGATGTGCAGGTTAGGGTGGATTGGCCATGCTAAATTACCTCTTAGTGTCCAAAGATGTGCAGGTTAGGGTGGATTGGCCATGCTAAATTACCTCTTAGTAACCCTAACCCTAACCTGCAAAGATGTGCAGGTTAGGGTGGATTGGCCATGCTAAATTACCTCTTAGTGTCCAAAGATGTGCAGGTTAGGGTGGATTGGCCATGCTAAGTTCCCCTAAGTGCCCACAGATGTGAGGGTTAGGTGGATTGGCCATGCTAAATTGCCCTTTAGTGTCCAAAGATGTGTGGGTTAGGTGGATTGGCCATGCTAAATTGCCCCTTAGTGTCCCAAAGATGTGTAGGTTAGGGGGACTGGTGGGGTAAATGTATGGGGATACGGGGATAGGGGACTCTCTGTTGGAGAATCGGTTACGATTCAATGGGTCAAATAGCTTCTTCTGCATTGTAGGGATTCTATGATTCTATTGTTGTTGAGAAGAAATATCTTTTGCAGTCACACGGAGTGTTTTGTGCGAATTTGATAAGGGGTGTCTGCGAGTGGCTGGGGCGGAAGTGGAACGGATTTGTGTGGGAAAGATGGGGACAGGTCAGGGAGACAACATCATATCCTATAAATGGAACGAGTTTCAAGAAGAGCCGGCAGTTTGAGAGAACAGAGAGGATCGAGCATGGGGTGTTTTTGAGCAGGGATGATGGGGGGAGATTGGAAAGGGGGAATATTACTTGAAAAATATGTCAATGTTTCAGAGTTTTATTATGGTTTGATATCGTTCCTAAAAGCTTTCTTTCTTAACCATTTGAAGCTGTCAGCTATTTCATCCATACAAAGAATATTTTCTAATGTTATATGAAACATCACTTGATGTGAGGTGGGACTAAATTTCTGATATGCTCCCTGTAGACAAAACTCCTTGTCAGGTATGAGATTGAACAATCACCCATTTATATATTTGGTGTGACGGAGGCGATGGCCTAGTGGTATTATCACTGGACTATTAATCCAGAAACTCAGCTCATGTTTTAGGGGACCCGGATTCGAATCCCGCCACGGCAGATGGTGGTATTTGATTTTCTGGAATTAAGAACCTACTGATGACCGTGAAAGCATTGTCTGAAAAAAACCATCTCGTGCCCTTTAGGGAAGGAAATCTGCCAGCCTTACCCAGTCTGGCCTACATGTGACTCCAGAGCCACCGCAATGTGGTTGACTCTCAACTGTCCTCGGGCAACTAGGGATGGGCAATAAATGCTGGCCCAGCCAGCGATGCCCATGTCTCATGAATGAATGAAAAAGAACTAAACTGAGTGTTTGCAGTAATCCAGCATTTAATCCAGAGCATCGGGAGTGCTTGCATTACTGACCCGAGGATTGACCTTGCACAGTTCCATGCGCGTTTTTGCAGAGAGAGATTTTATGAACCTTTCTCCCCCTTTTCAGAACACCACGGGCCCATCGACATGCACAGCGCAATGACAGGACGGCAAAACTCGACGTAAAGTCGCCGCAAAGTGCCGCATCAGACTCCACGGTGATGTCTCAGAGCACATCACGTGTGATGAACTGCCTTGGAACGCACCAGCTTTGCTTTGTTAGCAAATCTGGCCGCCATTTTGTACGATTGCAGGCAGCAATAGGTAAGGATAAATAGCGCAGTGTAAGTCAACGCGTTGGAGAAAAGAGGCAAGGAGAAAAATAACTCCGTTTACCCTTAGCGATGAAGAGAGAGCGAGGGGATCTCACTCAGCAATCGCACTCGCAGCAGAATAGACAACGAGAAAGAACATGCCCACTTGCTGGCTTTCCTTGCCATCTGCTAATTGGCACTGCATTTGGTGGTCGAGTGGTTAGGATTTAGCGCTGTCACCGCCGCAGCCCGGGTTTGATTCCCAGTCAAGGAATGAAAATTTCTGGTCGGAATGGTTAGCAGTGCTGCCTCACAGCACCAGGGACCCAGCTTCGGAAAATACACCATACTCTGAACATTGTCCGTCTTCAGATAATCCTGTTCACCAGACTTAGGAGTTAGTCTGAAGGAAATCAGCGGTTGCGGTGGCACGGTGGCACAGTGGTAACCACTGCAGCCTCACAGCATTCGATTCCCAGCTTGGGTCACTGTCTGTGTGGAGTTTGCATGTTCTCCCCGTGTCTGCGTGGGTTTCCTCCGGATGCTCCAGTTTCCTCCCACAGTCCAAAAGATGTGCGGGTTAGGGGGATTGGCCATGCTAAATTGTCCCTTAGTGTTAGGGGGTTTAGCAGGTTAAATATGTGGGGTTATGGGGATAGGGCCTGGCTGGGATTGTGGTCGTTGCAGACTTGATGGGCCGAATAGCCTCTTTCTGGGATTCTGTGAAAGTAAAAACTTGCATTTATATAGCATTTTTCACAACCTCAGGGCATCCCACAGTGCTTCACTGTGAATAAAGTGTAAGCAATGTTGTGAGGCAAGAAAGAAAGAAATCCCACAATGGCAGCTTAAAGTCCAACAAGTTTATTTGTAGCAAACGCCATAAGTTTTGGGAACTGACTGTCCCTTTGTCAGGTGGGTGGGAATTCTGATCACAAACAGGGCACAAAGATACAAACTCAAGTTACATGAATAATGATTGGAACGTGAGTCTTTACAGATAATCAAGTCTTAAAGGTACAGACAATGTGAGTGGAGAGAGGGTTAAGCACAGGTTAAAGAGATGTTTCCAGTTAGGAAAGTTCATGAGATGTTGCAAGCCCAGACAAGTTGTAGGGGTTATTGATAGTGTGTCATGAACCCAAGCTCCTGGTTAAGACCGTCCTCATGTGTGCGGAACTTGGCTATCAGTCTCTGCTCAGTGACTCTGCATTGTCGTGTGTTGTGAAGGCCGCATTGGAGAATGTTTACCCGAAGATCAGAGGCTGAATGCCCGTGACCGCTGAAGTGTTCGCCAACAGGAAGGGAACAGTCTTGCCTGGTGATTGTCGAGCGATGTTCATTCATCTGTTGTCGTAGTGTCTACATGGTCTCCCCAATGTACCAGGCCTCGGGACATCCTTTCCTGCAGCGAATCAGATAGACAACATTGGCCAAGTTGCAAGAGTATGTACCGTGTACCTGGTGGATGGTGATCTCTCATGAGATGATGGCATCTGTGTTGATGATCCGGCATGTCTTGCAGAGGTTGCTGTGGCAGGGTTGTGTGGTATTGTGGTCACTGTTCTCCTGAAGGCTGGGTAGTTTGCTGCAGACAATGGTCTGTTTGAGGTTTTGCAGTTGTTTGAAGGCAAGAAGTGGGGGTGGTGGGGGGGTGGTGGTGGGGATGGCCCTAGTGAGATGTTCATCATCATCAATGGTATGTTGAAGACTCCGGAGAAGATGTCGTAGCTTCGCCGCTCCGGGGAAGTACTGGACAATGAAGAAACACAGCAGAGTGGAGAGAAATGACAAGGCTTATTGCTTTTAAGGTTGAGGTTGGCTAAGTGGGTCTAATTTCAGCCGGGATATCGGGGGAAGTCTGATTTTTTCGGAATGGCTCCAAGAGTTCTCGAACTTGTACTGAAACAGGGCCTCACATCCAAAAAAAACCACAACCCCAACAAGGCAACACCCAGCCACGGAGTGACAGGTGAGATCCTTCAGTGGGTCTTGAACCTCCTAACTTGAAGATGAAGGAAAGCCAAGCTTGGTGTAACAGAATCACCGTGTTCTCAGACTCATGACACTGGCCTGCTGTATTTTTTTTGCTTTGGAAATAAATATTAAACTTCACCTCTTTCTGATTAGAATCGCAGAATGATACCATCTAGAAGAAAACTATTCTACCTATCATGGCCGTTGCCAGCGAGAGTGGAGAACATGGTGCTCCGCCAAATCTCCATTCCCTGCAACGGGACTGGAAAATCCCAGCTGTGTGGCGAGATCGGATAATCCAGCTCTGTATGTCTATACAGCTCCGAGGTCGAGCTACCCAATTAGTCCTATTCCATCTGCTTTTTCCCCCCAACACCCTTGGAAATGTTTCTTTACCATCCAATTCTCCCGGGAACATTACAATTGCATCTGCAGTGTCTCCACATGAACTGAAGGACCTCATGCCTGGGGACTTCCTGGAAAATGTCCGTCCCAAGGCCTTGGTGTCCTTCCAAAAGCGCAGAGGCCAAAATTGAAGATCATTATCAAGTGAAGGCCTGATCAATGTCTGAAGACCAAGAGACCATAAGACACAGAGTAGAATTAGGCCACTTCGTCCATCGAGTCTGCTCTGCCATTCAATCATGGCTGATATTTTTCTCATCCCCATTCTCCTGCCTTTTCCCCATAACCCCTGACCCCCTTATTAATCAAGAACCCTATCTATCTCTGTCTTAAAGACACCTAATGATCTGGCCTCCTCTGTGGCAAAGAATCCCACAGATTCTGGCTGAAGAAATTCCGACTGTCCCCTTGTTCGGTTAGATTTGGATCTTACAAAGGGAATTGTCATCTGAAATCAGCCAACAAAGAGAATATCGTTGCTTATGGCCACGCTTCTCAAATCTGGGTGGAAACAGCTGCGAGGAACTCAGGATGTGTCGATGTTAGCTGCTTGCGATATGCAGAACCCTCCTTAAAAATAGGACTTGCAAGGCTGAAGGACCTTTTGCGGCAGAGGTCAAAGTTCAGGACCAGTCAGGCTGGACACTGACAGCTGAGCTTAACAAGAGGCCAAAGGATATGGGTGCATGTGAGGGAAGGAGCTGTGAACACTGCAGCCTCGACTATGCAATGGATTCACACTCCTCAAGTGTGACAGCAGGGAGTTTAGCTAACATCAATCCCGCTTAACTCCGGACAGACAGGCAGGTATTTGTTTGGCGGTATCCCAGTGAAGCTGCTTCTTTGAAAGGATGCCTCTTATCATTAAACGCCTCTTCTCAAAACCGATGGGAGTACTACACGAGGCCCAGACACCGCCAATGTTTCTTCGTGCCCCTTCTGACAGAAAAGGAGGGCATAAAACCAGGTGGGCAGAGGGAACCCCTGGCAACCTCTGAACAAAAGTCTCTTGCTTCTGAAAAGCTATAGAAGGCAGGCCTTGGTTACAAGGCCTTGTAAATGCCAGTGCATTGAGAATGCGTCTGAATGTAACTCCACTTCTGCCCTCTGTACTGATGGCGTGGCAGAGGAGATGGTGCAGTTGTAGTAACGCTAATGGGTTAGTAATCAGAGTCCCAGGCTAATGCGCTTGAGTTCAAATCCCATGATGGGGGCTGGTGGGATTTGGATCCAATTGAAAATTGGCAAAAGCTCGGCTAGAATTTCTGACTCTTCAAGTCCTGTCAATAGTGCACTCCTGCCACAAGCTTGGGTGGCACAATGGTTGGCATTGCTACCTCACAGTGCCAGCAACCCAGGTTCGATTCTTGGCTCGGGTCACTGTCTGTGTGGAGACTGCACATTCTCCCCGTGTCTGTGTGGGTTTCCTCCGGGTCTCCGGTTTCCTCCCACAGTCATATATGACAGCATGGTAGCACAGTGGTTGACACTGCTGCCTCACAGCGCCAGGGACCCGGGTTCGATTCCCAGCTTGGGTCACTGTCTGTGTGTGGAGTTTGCACATTCTCCCAATGTCTGCATGGGTTTCTTCCACGTGCTCCGGTTTCTTTCCACAATCCAAAAGACGTGCAGGTTAGGGTGCTTTGACCCGAATAGGAGTGTGGTGCCCAGGGAAATTTCACAGTAACTTCATTGCAGTGTTAAGTAAGCCTGACTTGCGGCACTAATAAATAAACAACTGCACTTTAGGTTTCCAGGTGGCAGGGGGCGCTTTCAACGGGAAAACTCTTCGGCAACAGCGGGACAAGAAGACTCCACCGTGGACCAATGGCGGTTCGCCTCCACCACCACAAAACAGGTGGCGGGTTATGTGGGAAACCCAGGCCTCAGTCTCCGCGCAGAACTGTCAGTGATTGTTGTCAAAACCCATCTGGTTCACCCATGTCCTTTAAGGAGGGAAATCTGTCGGCCTTACCCGGGTCTGGCCCTACATGTGACTCCGGAGTCACAGCAATGTGGCTCCCTCTTACTCACCTTCTGAACTGGCTGAGCAAGAAACTCTGTTCAAGGGCAACGTGGGATGGGGCAAGATATCTTGCCAGTGACGCTACATCCTGTGAAGGATTAGAAGAAAAATATAGGATGTAGGTGGGACCAGAGCAGTATTGCTTTTCCAGGATGCCAACCTTCCCCTTTGAACCAAGCACCAGTCCAGCTCACAACAATCAGGATGGCACAGCAATAGTTGCCCCCCGCCCCGCAATAGTGCAGGGGGAAGGGTAACAGGCACAGACTAGCCCGACCCAGCAGGGAGCCTCTTTTTATTCATTCGTGGGACACGGGCATCGCTGGCTGGCTGGGCCAGCATTTATTGCCCATCCCTAGTTGCCCGAGAGCAGTTGAGAGTCAACCACTTTGCTGTAGGTCTAAAGGAAGCAGATTTGTTTCCCCGACAATGATTTCATCACTAGATTCTTAATTCCAGACTTTTTTTTAATTGAATTCAAATTCTGCCGTGGCGGGATTCGAACCCGGGCTCCCCAGGACATTCGCCGAGTTTCTGCATTAATAGTGGATAATACCACTTGGCCACTGCCTCCCCTTGGCAAGGGTGCGCAAGGTGCCCACATTGCACAAGAATCTTACCCGATAGTGCAGAGAAATGATTTTCAGGGATGCCTCCAAAACCCAAGGGTGACCCCGGATTGGCAAGGGGCATCAGACTGGCACTTCAGTCAGAGGGAGCCCAGCATTGCATGAAAAGAGACCTCTCAATGGCCACTGCTTGGTGTTCAGGGAGGGCAGAGTGAAGAGGCAAATGAGTGCCGATCGCAGGTTAATCACGGTGAGTAAGACAGAAGGTAATGAGAATGCTTCCAGGATACATGCGCACAGACACACTGCAGATTATTAACAACACATCCATTTGTTAAACGCTGATTTTATTACAGTTTGGTAAAGGACTACAGGTCTTAGGAAGTAGGAAAGACACACACTGAGCGTAGTACCAGTCAGAAAGAGTATGTCGGCCTTCCAAACACTCTGCCGGGGAAGGAAGCGGTTGTGATGCCCTCCTCCAACTTCCTGCCAACATGTTGCGTCAGGCCTCCTTCCCATTTTGGCTTCATCACCTTCCTGGTCTGTCCACGCTGACCCCTATAGCTTGTCTGTCACTTCTGTTGTGCAGCATACTGAACATGGGCACAGAGAAGCCTCTCTGAAGCACTCCAAAAGCGTGCTCATTCAGAATCCTATATGAATAGGGCCTCCCAGCAAGAGCCATCGGCTAGTCCATATCTCGCCTTTCGCAGCCCTGTCTCCACTGAACTACTACACTATCTGGTTGCACTATCTGTAACCCCCACGACTTGCCTGGGCTTGTAAAATCTCACTAACTGTCCTGTCTGGAGACAATACACATCCCTTTAACCTGTGCTTAACCCTCTCTCCACTCACATTGTCTGTACCTTTAAGACCTCATTACCTGCAAAGACTCGCATGCCAACCATTATTTTGTAAATTGAGCTTGTGTCTTGAGATGCCTTGTTTGTGATCAGAATTCCCACCATCTGACAAAGGAGCAGCACTCCGAAAGCTAGTGGCTTTTGCGACCAAATAAACTTGTTGGACTTTAATTTGGTATTGTGAGACTTCGTACTGTGTCCACTGAACTGCCTCAGAATGAAGGAATAACACTGGGTGGAATGTGTTGAGGTGCATGACTTATGGCCTTTGCTCCCATTACTTGTGGTCCATACCATATGGGTGGCACGGTGGCACAGTGGTTAGCACTGCTGCCTCACAGCGCCAGGGATCCAGGTTCAATTCTGGCCTCAGATCACTGTCTGTGTGGAGTTTGCACATTCTCTCCATGTCTGCGTGGGTTTCCTCCGAATGCTCAGGTTTCCTCCCACAGTCCAAACATATGTAGATTAGGTGGATTGGCCATGCTAAATTGATCCTTAGTGTCAGGGGGACTAACTAGGGGAAATGCATGGGATTATGGGGTTAAGGCCTAGATGGGATTGTGGTCACACACACTTGATGGGCCGAACGGTCTCCTCCTGCACTATTTGATTCTATGAAGCTTCATCCATGGCTCCCAGTCTGGCAACATCTTGATTTTAAATCCCTGTGTCCGTAATGTCCTCTGCTCCCTACAACTCCTCCCTATCTCTGTAATCTCCTCCAGCCCCTGCAACCCTCCCTATCTCTGTAAACTCCTCCAATGCCTACAAACCTCCTTATCTCTGTAAACCTCTTCAGTCCCCTACATCACTCCATATCTCTGTAACCTCCTCAGCCCCCTACACCTCCTACTTATCTCTGTAAACCTCTTCAGTCCCCTACATCACTCCATATCTCTGTAACCTCCTCAGCCCCCTACACCTCCTACTTATCTCTGTAAACCTCTTCAGTCCCCTACACCCTTCCATATCTCTGTAACCCCCTCCAGCTCCTACACTCCTCTCTATCTCTGTAATTTCCTCCAATCGTACAACCCTCCCTATCTCTGTAACCTCCTCTAGACCCTACAACCTTCCCTATCTTGTAACTTTCTCCAGCCCCTACACCCCCCCTCATCTCTGTAATCTCCTCCAACCCCCTACATCCCCTCTCTATCTCTGAAACCTCCTTCAGCCCCTACACCCCCTCCCTATCTCTGTAACTTCCTCCAGTCCCTACACCCCCTACTCATCTCTGTGATCTCGTCCAGCTCCTACATCCCCTACCTGCCTCTGTAATCTCCTCCAGCCCCTACACCTCTCCCTATCTCTGAAACCTCCTCCAGCCCCTACACCCCTCCCTATCTCTGTCATCTCCTCCAGCCCCTACACCTCTCCCTATCTCTGAAACCTCCTCCAGCTCCTACACCTCTCCCTATCTCTGTAATCTCCTCCAGCCCCTACACCTCTCCCTATCTCTGAAACCTCCTCCAGCCTCTACAACCCTCCCAGATCTCTGCGTTCCTCTAATTCCAGCCTCATGAACATCCCAGGTTTTAATTGCTCTGCCATTGGTGGCCTTCAGCTGTCTGGGGCCCGAGCTCTGGAATTCCCTCTGTAAATCTCTCCAACCTCTCTCTATCTCACTCTTTAATCCTACCTCTTTGATTAAGCTTTTGATCTTCTGACTTAACACCTCCTATCGTGGCTTCATGTCACCTTTCTAATAGCCCCACAAAGCACTTTGGGATGTTTTATGACGTTAAAGGTGCTATATAAATAAGTTGCTGTTGTTGTTGGAGCAGATTGATTCATTTTTGACTGTAATCCAGTTCAAGGAGATGCCTTTCTCTGATCTCCCCAAACTCGCCTTTCTAGAAGAAATAGTCTTTTTCTATGCTAGGGGACGTCACTGTGGCAAGAGATCAATGATGCCTGTGCACTGAGAATCTCGAGATTGGAGGCCCCTTGTGCCCTCTCACAAACCTTACTGCAAACCCCGCACCAGTATGTCAAAATCTGAGTTAAAACACTGGCCAAAAAGTTCCTGAATATCTGATTTACATTAAATAGCATCACTTGTTCCAGTGCAGATGTTCTACTCACTATCCAGGACAATAAGAAGCAATTAACGTGAGTATTTTATCCTTCTCTGTCTTGCAGTAACTTTATAAATGGGAGAACAAAGGGCCCCTATCGAAGAGGGTTTATTCTGGATCTGACCGACACTATCTGACCCCTTGCTCCGCCATTCAATAAGATCAGGGCTGATCTTTTCCTGGACTCGGCTCCACCTGCTCACTCTTAATTCCTTTACTGTTCAAAAATCTATCTATCCTTGCCTTAAGAACTTTCAATGAGGGAGCCTCAACTGGGCAGGGAATTCCACAGACTCACAACCCTTTGTGTGAAGAAGTTCCTCCTCAACTCAGTCCTAAATCTGCTCCCCCTTATTTTTCTAGTTTCACCCGCCAGTGGAAACAACCTCCCTGCTTCTATCTTATCTATTCCCTTCATAATCTTATGTTTCTAAAAGATTTTCCCTCACTTTTCTGATTTCCAATGAGTACAGAACATAGAACAGTACTGCACAGTACAGGCCCTTCGGCCCTCGATGTTGTGCCGAGCTATGTCCAATCCCAAGATCAAGCTATCCCACTCCCTATCATTCCGGTGTGCTCCATGTGCCTATCCAATAACCGCTTGAAAGTTCCAAAAGTGTCCGACTCCACTGTCACAGCAGGCAGTGCATTCCACACTCCAACCACTCTCTGGGTGAAGAATCTACCTCGGACATCCCTCCTATATCTCCCACCATGAACCTTATAGGTTCCCTTATAGGGGGTTAGGCCCCCTAGTAACAGCTACATCCACCCGAGAAAATAGTCTCTGAACATCCACTATCTATCCTCCCTCATCATCTTATAAACATCTATTAAGTCATCTCTCTTGCTCCTCCACTCTAAAGAGAAAAGCCCCAGCTCCCTTAACCTTTCCTCATAAGACCTACCCTCCAAACCAGGCAGCATCCTGGCAAATCTCCTCTGCACTCTCTCCAATGCTTCCACACCCTTCTTATAGTGAGGTGACTAGAACTGCTCATAATATTCCAAATCTGGTCTCATCAGGGTCCTGTATAGCTGCAGCGTAACCCCACGGCTCTTAAACTTAAACCCCGTGTTAATAAACACTAACACACTATAAGCCTTCTTCACAGCTCTATCCACTTGAGTGGCAACCTTCAGAGATCTGTGGAATATGAACTCTAAGATCTCTCTGTTCCTCCGTAATCCTCAGAACCCTGCTGTTGACCTTATAATCCACATTCAAGTTTGTCCTACCAAAATGAATCACCTCGCACTTCTCAGGGTTAAACTCCATCTGCCAATTTTCAGCCCAGCTCTGCATCCTATCAATGTCTCTTTGCAGCCTACAAAAGCCCTCCATCTCATCCACTACTCCACCAATCTTCAAACGTTCAAATGTCCACACACCAACTGAAATCTTGCTGTCTTGCCCAGTGTTTGGGATCTTTCTGGGGGCTTTTCAACATTTACTCTCTGATAGCAAATGGTAAAATTAATACATTCATTCAAATTCTTGTTTGCAAGAAGCACAAACAGACGTGGGCTTTATATCAGGCAGTCACAGTTAAATACAAGTCACTCATTAGTGCCGATATCTGCGCACTGTCTAGAAAATAGGTTTCCTGCTTCGCACCCGCTTCATGAATGTTAGAGAGGAAGGGAAACTGATTCCAGTGTCAGCTGGTTTATCCGTTCCGAAAACAAATGAATGTCACAAAACACCAAAAGAAACAAGGCCTTTGTTCATTCCCTGCTCCACCCACCATCTTGTCTTTTGACCAAGAATTTAGCATGGTCACAGAAATGTCCACTTATTTAACGTCACGGTTTCATAAAAAGGGAGCAGGAATTGAGAGAAAGTTGGAGAAGGCGATAGCAGCTCTGCTTCTGACCAGGGTTTTGACACAGGAAGGCGGAGAGGTTTCGGAAGAGAATTCCAAAACGAGGGACCGTATTGATGACATGGAATGGTGCTGTTTGGAGCAATGGGAAGGGGCGCAGTGGACAAGACTCAGAAGAATGGAGGATGGGAGCTGAGATGTGAGGTTAGGGGGCGTTGTAGGTGGGGGAAAAAGCTTGTAACTGTGATTGAGAGTTTTGCAATCTGTGTGCTCAGAGACAGTAATAGGGAAGATGTGTTGGTTAGGTGGATTGGCCATGTTAAATTGTCCATTAGTTTCCAAAGATGTGTGGGTTAGGTGGAAAGGCCATGCTAAATTGTCCCTTAATGTCCCAAGATATGTAAGTTAGGTGGATTGGCCATGCTAATTGTCCTAGTCTCCCAGGATGCATAGGTTAGAGGGATTAGCGGGATAAATAGGTGGGATTATGGGGATAGGATCTGGGTGGGATTGTGGTCGGTATATGGGCTGAATGGCCTCCTTCTACACTGTAGGGATTCAGTGGAAACAGTCAAGTATGGCATTGGCATCAGAGGACTAGCGTACAGAGTATCTGCAGAAAAACGCCAAGACTTAACTGGGCAAAGTTCTTCACCACAAACAGCCAGGAAGCATGGTAAAAGTTGTAGTGTTGAGCGTCATGGAGAGGTAAAGCAACATTTGCAACTGGAGTCCATTCTTGTGGGTGATTTTGTCAAGAGCTGGCGTGTGACTGAGGGAGAGCTTGTTATAGATGAGTGCGGGAGGAGAATTCCTGATGCGAGTGAGGATGACCACAAACTGTCAGCTGGGAATGGGACCATGAAAGGGCTCCACCATCGAGGTGGACCACAGACATTGAAACAGGAAGCGGTTAACAACAGTCTGAAGGAAGACTGCTTAACCCTGGGAGAGTCGGGCAGGATCCTTTTAGTAGTGTTAATCTGTTTCTAGGTGGGACAAGGGCAGGCTCAAACAATCCAATCATATTGAAACTCCACAGAACGTCAGGAAACTGTCACTGCATCACACTTGACGTGAGGGATGGCTGAACCCAGTGACAAAGGCATTGCCTCTTTAATCATGGCTATACACACACACAGAAAAGCAGTTACAGTAGAGGTTACTCACCCGATGTAATCTTCCGATTTGTTGTACTTTTTGGCCAGGTATTTGGCTGACGCCTTGCTGGGGATTTTTACCATGGACAACTCCTTACCATATCGAGTCATGTTGCATGGCGTCTCACATGTGCAATATGTACTGTCCGTCTCCACCAAGAACTCTGTTCAAATAGCAGTGACACAATTGTATTGGCAAGCGTGTATTGCTTGTTGTTAAGGGGGGAGGTTTGGGGGGGTGGTGGCAAGGGGCTGATGGCGCACTGGGCTAATTCTTTTACTGCCTTCCCCTCTTCTAAGGGATTCACTAGAATTCTATTCATCACATTTCTGTCTTATAGTCTGGAACAGACAATTGGCCAGTTCGTCCAATAGCCCTGTCTCTTCCCCAACTCATGTTTTTTCCTAGGAGCTTATAATTTCTCCTTCAAACCTCTTTGCTTCCAAATGCAGGTAAGGTAAGACTAAATGAGATTGATTCATTCTAATGGAAAGCTAAAACAACCAGGGATAGTTAAACAAACTTATTGTTAGTCGGCTAATGGCTTCACTAAAGGCTGAAGGTGCAAGGGAGGCAATTTTGTTGGCTACCAGAATAGGTTTTAGCCACATATGGAGAGGTGGTTGTCATAGTATTGTCACTGGACTCGTAATCCAGAGGCCCAAGGTATCGCTCCAGGGACCCAAGTTCGAATTTTAAATTCAATAAAAATCTGGAATTAAAAACCTAATGATAACCATGAAATGATTGCCGCAAATAAAACAAATACTCTTTGGGGAAGGAAATCTGCTGTCCTTACTCGCTCTGGTTTACATGTGACTCCAGACACACGGCAATGTGGTTTACTGCCCCTTTGAAACAGGATAGCAAGCCACCCCATTCAATGGCAATGCAAGCACAGTGGTTAGCACTGCTGCCTCACAGCTCGAGGGACCAAAGTTCGATTCCCGGTTCGTGTCACTCTCTGTGTGGAGTCTGCACGTTCTCCCCGTGTCTGCACGGGTTTCCTCCAGGTCTCCGGTTTCCGTGGTGCCCGGTGTTTGCTCCTTCCAAAGATGTGTAGGTTAGGTGGATTGGCCATGCTAAATGCTCCTTAGTGTCCAAAGATGGTAGGTTAGGTGGATTGGCCATGCTAAATTGCTCCTTAGTGTCCAAAGATGTGTAGGTTAGGTGGATTGGCCATGCAAATTGCTTTAGTGTCCAAAGATGAGTAGGTTAATGATTGTCCAAAGTGTAGGTTAGGGTGGATTGGCATGCTAAATTGCTCCTTAGTGTCCAAAGTGTGTAGGTAGGGTGGATTGGCCATGCTAAATTGCTTAGTGTCCAAAGATGTAGGTTAGGTGGATTGGCCCTGCAAATTGCCCTTAGTGTCCAAAGATGTGTAGGTAGGGTGGATTGCCATGCTAAATTGCTCCTTAGTGTCCTGTAGGTTAGGTGGTTGGCCAAAAGATGTGAGGTTAGGGTGGATTGGCCATGCTAATTGTCCTTAGGTCCAAAGATGTGTGGTTAGGTGGATTGGCCATGCTAAATGCTCCTTAGTGTCCAAAGATGTGTAGGTTAGGTGGATTGGCCATGCTAAATTGCTCCTTAGGTCCAAAGATGTGTAGGTTAGGTGGATTATGCTAAATTGCTCCTTAGTGTCCAAAGATGTGTAGGTTAGGTGGATTGGCCATGCTAAATTGCTCCTTAGGGTCCATTTGCCATGCTAAATTGCTCCTTAGTGTCCAAAGAGTTAGGGTGATTGCCATGTGTCCTTAGTGTCAAAGATGTGTAGGTTAGGGTGGATTGGCCATGCTAAATTGCTCCTTAGTGTCCAAAGATGTGTAGGTTAGGTGGATTGGCCATGCTAAATGCTCCTTAGTGTCCAAGATGTGTAGGTTAGGGTGGATTGGCCATGCTAAATTGTCCTAGTGTCCAAAGATGTGTAGGTTAGGGTGGATTGGCCATGCTAAATTGCTCCTTAGTGTCCAAAGATGTGCAGCTTAGGTGGATGGCCATGCTAAATTGAGTGTCCAAAGATGTGTAGGTTAGGTGATTGGCCATGCTAAATGGCTCCTTAGTGTCCAAAAGATGTGTAGGTTAGGTGGATTGGCCATGCTAAATTGCTCCTTAGTGTCCAAAGATGTGCAGCTTAGATGGATTGGCCATGCTAAATTGCTCCTTAGTGTCCAAAGATGTGCAGCTTAGATGGATTGGCCATGCTAAATTGCTCCTTAGTGTCCAAAGATGTGTAGGTTAGGGTGGATTGGCCGTGCTAAATTGCTCCTTAGTGTCCAAAGATGTGCAGCTTAGATGGATTAGCATGGTGAATGTGCAGGGTTACAGGGATTTGGCGGGGCAGCGGGCCTGAATAAGATACTTTGCCAGAAAGTTGGTGCAGACGTGATGGGCCAAATGGCCTCTTCTGCACTGTAGGGATTCTATGAATCAGGAAAGGGCAATAAATACTGGCCCAGCCGGCGTTCCCACGACCCATGAATGAATAACAAAAAATGTTTCGCAAGATCGCTGCAGAATGACACCTAACGAACTGTTGGTTCCATTGGATCTATCCTGTAATATTCTTTGAAACAAGAGGTCAACATGACTTCCTCTCTCGCTCCTAACTCCTGCATCTTTCGCTTGTGTTTGGGGGCACTTTGCAAAGTGGTACCGTGACCTCTGCTGTCTCCCTGCATCTAGTCTTGTAAACCACACGGTGGAAGGGGGAACCTGAAGTTCTGCTAGATTGAGCCCAACAATCAGAGGTGAAGGGATAATATTCTAACCTTGCGCATCAGCCAGACCCCCTTTGAAACAGATCACACTGGCCGTGCGCATATTCAAATATTTTTGCGCTGTCTTTTGTCCTAATCACAAAAGTAATGTGTTTAAAATGGAGATTGGTTTGTTGAGTCAGAGACAGCAATCTGTTAAACATCATGGTCTGAAAAGGTAAGAAGTTTCACAACACCAGGGTCAAGTCCAACGGGTTTATTTGGAATCACAAGCTTTCGGAGTGCTGCCTCTTCATCAGGTGAGTGAGTGCAGGAGTAGTGCTCCGAAAGCTCGTGATTCTGAGTAAACCTGTCGGACTTTAACCCGGTGTTGTGAGACTTCTTAATATGCCCCGCCCCAGTCCAACGCTGGCATCTCCACATCACGGGCCTGAAAAGCAATGATTTACTGTCACAATAAGGCTTACGTGACCGGCAATGCCTCACTTTTACACAACATAACACTAACGCTTAAAAAAAATGACAAGGTTATGTATTTACAAATTTGTGGCAACTTTATCCTTCACAAGTTCTTTATTGCCCCTCCCCCCACAACCCCCCCCCCCCCTTCTGAAGCTGCTGACTCTTACTGGGGCACAATCCCAACACCCTGGCCAACATGTGATACTGTGCCCAGGTGGACCCACCATTCTCCACAAGGGTGTTGGCAGACTGTGTGACCACGGTTGAAAGGGGCACATCAAATCAAGTTCTCTCTCACACACACACACACACAAACAACTTCCAGTCAGAGTCAGGAATGGAGAACCTCTGGCTGGCTCATGAGCTTTTAGAGGTTAACCTTAGCATCCCAAGTGAGATTGGCCCAATCTGGCAAGACTGGAAATCAAACTTGGGATCTTCCCACTTTCTGTGGCAATGCCATCTGGGGAGAATGTGCACCTTCTCAGGGGACTACTTAGCTTAAAGTTGGCAAACATCAAGACTAACTCAGTCAAGACTTATAGGAAACATCACAATCATTGCTTCATTTAACAAGCTGGATAACAAATACACTTCAGCAATAATTGTTTTTTTTTGGTGTTACTGTGTCTCGCCTCTTACCGTAGAGCAGAGCACCCTGTGTTTAGCAATGGAGGCTGAGTATTCCGCCATCTTGGTTTTGCCTGCAGTGGATTCTGGGTAACCAGAGTCACCACAGACTTCTGGCGCAAACGTTTATCTGTTGTGCTCGCACTCTGGTTCAAACAGTCCCCGCTCCCCACCCACCCAAACGGTAAAGTGTCGTTGGATTTATCTATAATTCTTCTTCTTATAAATGGAAGTGAATAAATAAGTGGTTAAAGCAAATGAGGATCGGTGCAGAGACTGACATAACAACAGCAAGGGAAGCAGCAATGGAATGGATTTAGCACCGCAGGTTTAAATCCCCCTTCAAAGGGTTATTGCCTCCAGAAAAATTTGTTTGGCAAACCATTGTTGATGGGGCACGTTGTGACATTAGTCTTATACCAACTTGGGTTCTTGACAGCATTGAGATGTAACAACGCAGTCAGGCGAACACAATGCTTCATTGAGGTAATGCAGCACAGTGGTTAGCACACCCGCCTCACAGCACCCGGGACCCAGCTCGGGTCACTGTCTGTGTGGAGTATGCACGTTCTCCCCATGTCTGCATGGGTTTCCTCCCCTAGTTTGAAAGACGTACCATTGTGACGAGTAAACTTTAACTTTTTAGCAGCGTTGCCAAGAGTGCAGGGCGACCAACATTATCGGAAAAGCTGCATCAGCACTGACCCACAGACACCGAAGTGGCGACAAAGCCAAGGCATTCTTTTCCCCATTCACTTTTGTGGGGGAAGAAATGGAAATCTTTGCTCTTTCCACTGAAACAGTCAGGTGGCTTCTGAGCACAGGAGAAATCGAGTAATGATTATTGCTGTGACGCAAAGACCGGCCTGGAGTTTCCAGGAGCAAAGCTTCGAATGTCATCCGGAGAGTGACACCAATCTGATCTCCCCTGTACCGCCTCTTTGCATTCACAACACCCCATTTCATTCCACACAGGACACCTCTGATGTCACGAGTGCCAGACAGATATAGCGTCATTTCTTACTCTATGCACTCGCAGTCTGTTGTCACTGTGTTTTTGGAACTGCAATGGGATCATTCTGATTGCTGCACGCTGCCACAGATTTCTTGTAATTTTGATTTGACTGTGAACCGGTGTAAAATTGGTGAATGTACCGTGGTGTGGTGGCTGGTGCCAGCAGCAGAGGTTTTCAAGCAATTTATTATTTGTTTTGCTCGGTAGAGTGCGGTTTTCTCTCTTGCTTTAGATCTAAAAGTTCCCTGGCCGGGTCACTTTGAACAGCGCGCTTGCAGGCTGCAGTTTTTACCTCACTGCTTCGTGTGGTTTGACTTGGTCAAAGCGCGAATGGGACAATTGACATCTCACAAGCTGCAAACGACCCCTCTACACCTGGAAGGCAGCAGTTGCATGTGCCTGTCCGTGCATTTAGCCCGAATGTGGGAGGTACAGAATAACATTAACAAAAGCACAGGCAGCGAGCAATCCTTGCATTCTGACCTGTGTCATTCCCCTGAGTTGGTCACCTATCCAATCGTGGAGTTGGAGGTCAAAGCCATTTGGTCCCAGTTTCCATCTTCTCCCTGACGGTCCCAGGAGGTCAAACACCTCATGAAGACCAAGGGACATAATGCGAGCTGGCTTCTCTTCCACAATCTCTTTTAAAGTTACAACCCCAGCCCGTTACATTCCTGACGAGGGCAGGCCTCCTACAGATTGGATACGTGATCTGCAAGAACCCAAAGGAGCAATTTAAAAGGTGAGGAATTGGACCAGGCATGCTTCAAGTATCTCCCAGTTTTAGAAGGCCAATGTAAGTGGGCAAGTCCTGCCACTGATCGCTAGGGGTGTCACCATTCTGCACCCACCTTACCCTCCTATGTAGGGGATCATTCATACAATTATCATAGAAACCTGACAGTGCAGAAGGAGGCCATTTGGCCCATCGAGTCTGCACCAACTACAAACCCACCCAGGCCCTATCCCTGTTACTCTACATATTTACTCTGCTAATCCCTCTAACCTACACATCTTTGGACACTAAGGGGCAATTTAGCATGGCCAATCCACCTAACCTACACATCTTTGGACACTAAGGGGCAATTTAGCATGGCTAATCCCCTTAACCTGCACATCTTTGGACACTAAGGGGCAATTTAGCATGGCCAATCCACCTAACCTGCACATCTTTGGACACTAAGGGGCAATTTAGCATGGCCAATCCACCTAACCTGTGCATCTTTGGACGCTAAGGGGCAATTTAGCATGGCCAATCCCCTTAACCTGCACATCTTTGGACACTAAGGGGCAATTTAGCATGGCCAATCCACCTAACCCATACATTTTTGGATACTAAGGGGCAATTTAGCATGACCAATCCCCCTAACCTGCATATCTTTGGACACTAAGGGACAATTTAGCATGGCCAATCCACCTATCCTGTGCATCTTTGGACACTAACGGGCAATTTAGCAAGGCCAATCCCCTTAACCTGCACATCTTTGGACACTAAGGGACAATTTAGTATGGCCAATCCACCTAACCTGTGCATCTTTGGACACTAAGGGCAATTTAGCAAGGCCAATCCACCTAACCTATACATTTTTGGATACTAAGGGGCAATTTAGTATGGCCAATCCACCTAACCTGTGCATCTTTGGACACTAAGGGCAATTTAGCAAGGCCAATTCATCTAACCTATACATTTTTGCATACTAAAGGGCAATTTTGTCTGGCCAATCCACCCTAACCTACACATCTTTGGAGTTGTAGAATTGTTGTAGAATTCTGGAAGAATGCTGCCGCTTTTTCCACACATTTGGTCAGAGTAGTGCACTGTCTACATCCTTCCTGGAAAGTGACTCCTTTAACCCTTCTGTCAAGCTCCACGTGGGCTACTCCTTATCCTTTGAGCTCCAGGTCTCTCCTGATGCTGCGGGTGTCCTTACAGATGTGTTGAGAAGGAGCAATGAAAGAAAAAGGAAAAGTGAATGAAAGAACTCAAACCAGATCACAAGTAAACGGTCAGAACGGAAACAAAGGGAGCCACATTGATGGGCCAGCTTTCAGCATCTTGCTTGTGTATTTGCAGATACAATGAGAATTTTAGATGAACGTTCCATTAAACTTTAAAAACCTGCAGTTTATCTCTTACTGTGCAATCTGTATTGATTACTGGTGTGTTTGAAAAGAATTTGTGGCCATAGTAGCTTGCTGCTGCTGTGCTTTGTCATTCTGAGCCTGTCTATTTTCTTGCTACTGTTAGATTATACCTTCGCTACCACTGCACTGCTGTGTTGTACATTGCAGCTGCTGTTTTGTCATTCCCATTGACTCAGGAACTTTGTCCTTGTTTTGCACCTTGAACTGCACTTATGTTTCTTGTTGCTGGTGCATTTAGTCATGCTTTGTTGCAACCTTGCTGCTTTGTGGTACAATGCCACAGCTGCATTATACCTTGTTGCTGCATTATGCCTTGTTGCTGTATTGTTGCTGCATTGTACCTTGCTGCTGCATTGTACCTTGATGCTGCTGCATTGTACCTTGCTGCTGCATTATACCTTGATGTTGCTGCATTGTACCTTGCTGCTGCATTGTACCTTGATGCTGCTGCATTGAACATTTCTCCTATTCTATTGCACCTTGTTGCTGCATTACACCTTGCTGCTACTGCATTGTACCTTTCCACTGCTGCATTGTACCTTGCTGCTGGATTGTACCTTGTTGTCGCATTGCACCTTTCTTATGTTGCATTGTACTTTGCTGCTGCATTGTATCTTTCCCCCATTGCAATGGCACCTTGCTGCTGCATTGTACCTCACTGCTGTTGTTTTGTACCTTGCTGCTGCATTGTACCATTCCCCATTTCATTACACCTTGTTGCTGCATTGTACCTTGTTGCTGTATTGTATCTTGCCGCTGCATTGTACCTTCCCCCATTACATTGCACTTTGCTGCTGCATTGTACTTCATTGTTGTTGCTTTGTACCTTGCTGCTGCAGTGTACTTTCTTGCTGAATTGTACCTTGTTGCTGAATTGTACCTTGTTGCTGAATTGTACCTTGTTGCTGTATTGTATCTTGCTGCTGCATTGTACCTTCCCCCATTGCATTGCACTTTGCTGCTGCATTGTACTTCATTGTTGTTGCTTTGTACCTTGTTGTTGTATTGTACCTTGTTGTTGTATTGTACCTTGTTGCTGCATTATATCTTGTTGCTGCATTGTACATCGCTGCTGCATTGTACCTTCCACCATTGCATTGTACCTTGATGCTGCATTGTACCTTACTCCATTGCATTGCACTTTGCTGCTGCATTGTTACTTGTTGCTGTATTGTATCTTGTTGCTGCATTGTACCTTTCCCCCATTGCATTGCACTTTGCTGCTGTATTGTACCTCACTGCTGTTGCTTTGTATCTTACTGTTGCACTGTAACTTGCTGCTGCATTGCACCTTGTTGCTCATTGTGTCTTGCTGCTGCATTGTTCCTTATTGCTGCATTGCACTTTGCTGCTGCATTGTTCCTTGTTGCTACATTGTACCTTGCTGCTGCATTGCACCTTGTTGCTGCATTGTACCTCACTGCTATAGCACTGCATTATGATGCTGCACTGTAATTGTTGCATTATGTTGCATTTTGCAGTGGCTCTGTTATATCAATTGCTGCTTTCCAATGTGTGATTGCATCCTAGTTTGCTGCCAAATTGCACTGCATTTTTGCAGTCATGTATCTTGCGAATGGTGCATCTACTTTGTGATGATATTGCATTCTGTTGCTGCAAACTTTGGTACATTTTGTACCTTGTTACTGTCTTACATCTTGCCACAATGGCATTGCACCTTGTTGTGATTGCATTGCATTTTCTACTGCATTGTACCCGATTACAGTGTTGCAACTTACAACTGGTGCATTGCACTTTGCTGCTGTGGCATGGCTGCTGGTTGATGTTGTATTGCACCTCGTTGCTGCATTCTGCCTTGTTGCTAAATGCTGCGACATTGCACATTGCTGCAGCTATTTGGCACATTGCAGCTCACTCCTGCTGTTTTGCAGCTTGCTACTTTTGCATTGTACTTTTGTGAGGCACCGTGTTGCTGCTGTACTGTGTACACCACAGCCTGTTGCTGTTGCATTAGGTGCATTGCTGCTGCCCTGAATCTTCCGGCTCAATTCCCATTCCCCCTCCCCCAAGCTGGCGTTAGGGCGAACCGTGCCACCCGGCTTTGCAAAGGGTGGCGTTTCCAAGCTTGTTTTGCCAGCGTGAGGCGAGTTGGCACAACCTGCGGGCATGGAACGGAGTTCAATTTGCAAGGAGGGTCATGACACTGCGATAACTAACACCGAAACCAGATAACCGCTATGGAAATTTCCTGCATTGGTCATCTCCCTCCGGTTTTGGTCATGTTGTACCCTACAGCCTCTCGTGGATCAGGGTCGCACCTTCGTCAATGTTAGCGTCACTGGCGAACCCTTGGGCTGCCAGTTTTCCCCCGCAGGAACTTTGAACCCAGCAGCTAGGCCTGACAGAGACAAATTGTTGACCCTTGCCAAGATGCGTGGCCAGCATGGCACGCGTCTACCCAGCAAAACAACAGACCCCTCGATGCCAGCTGAACTCCTTCACTCTCTACCTGCCCACCCTTCCCCTGCTTGCATGTAAAGATCACGCGGCACTCTTTGGCAAGTTGGGCACCCCCTCCTCTGCCCAAACAGAGTGGGGGAGGGCACCTTTGGCTTGGGCACCACACTCCAGCACAGGTGCTTCAGTGGTATGTCCCGCCTGACCTTGTGACGAGGAACAAAAGAAACAAGTCAGTACGGCACTCGGGACAACATCTGACAACACGGCACATAGCTTCGAACCAACCTTTCGCCGCTTGAAAATGTCGGCTGCGTACGGTGGGTGGGTGGGTGGCAAAAGAGGGGCAGCGGGGGAGGGATACTGCATTTTTATCATGCAAAAGAAATAAAGCAGCAAAAGTTCCACAAATTTCTCAACGCAAAGTCAAACGAACAAGTGAGGGACGAGGAGGACTGTGAATTTTTGTGCCGTCGTGGTTGGCAGAGTTGCACGGTTGCCCAGTTGGCAGGGTGTTTCCAAGATACCCGGAGATGGTGAGGCAAAGTGCCAGGGTGCATGGGCATGGTGGGCAAGCCGGCCTGGGAGTCATGAGTCAGTCACCTTGAGGTTCTTTTGCCCCTTCGCGCTGCCGCCATGATGTGACAGTTCGCCTGGGAGGTGTCACGCTGTTCCAAAGGCTTGTGGGAAAAAGGGGTTCTCTGCCGCCACCCAGCCATGTGAGGGCCAGTCTGTTTCATTTTGCACAAAATCGGTCAACAGTATTGGATTGAGGCAAAACCATCTTGAACTAATCCAGCCCAAAGTGACGAGGTTACTGGAAGACTATTGATATTAATGAGAGGACATCTTGTTTTTTTTCCTGAATGTCACCTGGAATTACAGATTCATCTCTGGGACTGCGAACAACACTTGGAAGACAAATCCTCAAAAAAAAAGTTTTTAAAAAAATGTTCTTTTGCTCATTGATGATAAAAAATATTGGTGGTGGGATGAGACTGATGGTTATGAATCATGGAGTGGCAACAGTGGCTCGATGGTTAGCACTGCTGCCTTGCAGCGCTAAGGACCTGGATTCGATTCCTGGCTTGGATCATACAAACTATATAGAGTTTGCACGCTCTCCCTGTGTCTGCGTGGGTTTCCTCTGGGTGCTCTGGTTTCCTCCCACAGTCTGAAAGATGTGAGGTTAGGTGGATTGGCCATGCTAAATTGTCCCTTAATGTCCAAAGATGTGCAGGTTAGGTGGATTGGCCATGCTAAATTGCCCCTTAATGTCCAAAGATGTGCAGGTTAGGTGGATTGGCCATGCTAAATTGCCCCTTAGTGTCCAAAGATGTGCAGGTTACGTGGATTGGCCATGCTAAATTGCCCCTTAGTGTCCAAAGATGTGCAGGTTAGGTAGATTGGCCATGCTAAATTGCCCCTTAATGTCCAAAGATGTGCAGGTTAGGAGGATTGGCCATGCCAAACTGCCCCTTAATGTCCAAAGATTGTGCAGGTTAGGTGGATTGGCCATGCTAAACTGCCCCTTAGTGTCCAAAGATGTGCAGGTTAGGTGGATTGGCCATGCTAAATTGCCCCTTTAGTGTCAGGGGGGACTAGCAGGGGTTGCAGGATAGGGCTTGGGTGGTCAGTGCAGGCTCGATGGGCAAAATCCTTCTGCACTGTAGGGATTCTAATGAGGTAATGCTTTCTAATTGGTTTGGGAAGGCAAAGAGTTGTGAGGGTGGAGATGTGACATGACCAATGGTGGAAGAATGGGGGTGGAGCAGCTGGAGATGGAAAGATCACATGATGAAAGCTCCAGGATTACATGCAAGCAGGGCCTGAGGGACACCAGCGATTTGAACATTCACTGGGGCCAGGGCAGTCAAACCCTAGCACGCCATTCGACGCTGAAGTTTTAATTAGCCGAGTTATCTGAATTTGACCAAGGCCTTTCGGATGGTAACTGGCCCCCATCGCGAAATGTCAACTCGCTGGAGGTAGCATCCTCCTCCCAGCGGCAAGTCAAATTCTGACTGAAGTTATTCAAGATTTCTCACTGTTTGGGCCTGCCGATGAGCTCCCCTGTCACTGACTCACTCTCGAGCACATCGCTGGGGATTAAAACATGAATGGACCCCCAAAGCAACGTTTTATTGATTGACAACTAACCAGGCCTTGAGGCATCAGAATCACAGAATACCACGGTGCGGATGAGGCCTTTGAGCCCATCGAATCCGCACTGATGCATGCCTGCCCACCTAATCCCGCTTACCTTTCGTGTTATGGCATGCCAAGTGCTCATCCAGGTAATTTTTAAAGGATATGAGGCCAGACACCAGCCACCCTCCCAGACACCACCCTCTGAGTAAAAATAAGTTTTCCTCACATCTCTTCCCCCTGACAGAATCTATTGGATGTCTGTAACGGTCTATTTTTTTCCCGACACGCAGCCGGTTTTTGCTGCTGCCTCTCATTGCCCACTGGGTCGCGGGTGCCAGTACGAGTGAGGCGCGCAGCTCACGCCCGAGGGGCGCTCCCAGCTCCTCAACAAATGCCAACCTGGCGACCCCAATTAGTTACTGAGACTCAGTAAGAAAGGAACCGCGCGGCTGAGCATTTGGCCAATAGTATGTGGTTTAACTCTCCTTCTTTCCTGCCCAATTTTTTTCAGGGCAGCTTTCTTTCTTCACCAGAACATCTCTGGTTCAGTTCGGCAAAGGAACCCGGCTAATAACCCAATACCAACCGCTGCGGTGAGCTCAGAAACGGCTTAATAAAACACAAGAAGGTCCTTACCTAGGGCTGGGTCAGCACACTCTTTATACTGTTCCGGCGTGCAATATGGGGCATCACCTAAACACAGAGGAGAAAGTCAGCAGTCAGGAAACTTGCACATAATAACAAACGCAACCCAATGACCCCACCCCCCCCCACACCACCAAATGGATACAGCATCGCCGGAGGCCATTCAGCCCCTTGTCATCTGTGCCACTCCCACGCCTTCTCCCTGTAACCCTCGCAATTCTTCCTTGTCAGATAAATGTCAATTAAATTCTAATTTCGCTCTGACAAAGGGTCATTCAGACTTGAACTGTTGGCTCGATTCTCTCTCCACAGAGGCTGCCAGACCTGCTGAGAGTTTTCCAGCATTTCCTCTTTTGGTTTCAGATTCCAGCATCCGCAATCATTTGCTTTTAATTCAATTCTGATGATTGGAGTTATGTTTTATGTTGATAATGTCCTGGAAGCAATGTTGAAAATCGTCGTAAACTTGCAAGATTAGGCAGTTAAACACTCACCGTTCCACTCAAACCTGACACGCAAGAACGGTCATGTCAAGAGTAACAAAAAAGCCATTAAGCTCATCAATCCTGCTGTTTGCCTGCTTTCCCCATCGTGCCTCTGCTCCCTGCCACGTAAAACACACGTGCGTGGTGGGGTTTTCCAGCCCTTTCCACCATCAGGATATTCCTGTCCCGTCGAAGGTAACCACCCCGCCCCAAACTCCACCCCTCTCCCTGACCGTGGGGGGTTCTGGGATGATCGATCCACGCAAAATGATGCAGACATCGGCGGGACTGGAAGATCCCACAGCGAGCCGCCCTCCCCGCAAAAGAGGCCATGACGGGAGCGGAAAATCCTGATCTCTTCCCAGCCTCTGCGTCGGCTCGACGCAACACGCTGAGTGCCTCTGACAATTGTGACTGGACTCTCAAAGAGGGAAAAGCTGCGCCACAAACTCAAAAGGTCAAAGCTGCACAAAATCCAAGAGAATAAGGTGAAAAATTATCCTGGCCAACAGTTGCTGGGAAACACTTAGGCCTCGATTTCACCAGCGCGGACGCACAAGTCTCGTAAGATGGTGCCCGAGGCCAATGGGGAATGCTGTTCTGCGAGTTGTCCCGTGCTGGTAAAATCAGGGCCTTAATGTTCCAACGCTTTCAACTCAGGAACAGAGGGAGGCCATTCAGTCACTCCAATCTGTTCTATCATTCAATGCGACCATGGGTGCGGATGACTATAACCTGTCTAAAATCCCTAAAGTAGAGAAGTTATTCTCAGCCTACGCAGGACAAACCTGGAGTGCTGTGAGCAATTCTGCTTTCTGCATTGCCAAAAGACAGGAGAGAATTTGCAAAGAAGTGATTTACGAGGCTGGAACAAAGCTGAGAGGAGACACCCATCAGGAAGGGCTGGAGAGCTGCAAAGTCTCTTCTCTTCAGAAAAAGAAAAGACTGAGGTGCAACCTGATGAAGATGCTAAAATTATGAAAGGGTTCAAGAGGGGAGATGTAAACATTTTCATTTGTTGGGCAAAAGCTGGTGTTAAGATAATCACTCATAAATTCAGTAGGGAATTAAAGAGAAACCTCTTTATGCACAAAACGTTTTGAATGTGGGACATGTTACCATGGACCAGTGGACTGCCTCGCAGTGCCAGGGACCTGGGTTCGATTCCCACCTTAGGTCACTGTTTGTGCGGAGTCTGCACATTCTCTCCATGTCTGCGTGGGTTTCCACCGGGTGGTTCGGTTTCCTCCCACACTCCAAAGATGTGCAGGTTAGGTGGATTGGCCATGCTAAAATGATCCCTTAGTGTCCTGAGGTGTGTAGGTTAGAGGGATTAGTGGATAAATCTGTAGAGATATGGGGGTAAGGCCTGGGTGGGATTGTGGTCGGTGCAGACTCAATGGGCCAAATGGCCTCTTTCTGCATTGTAGGGCTTCATGATTTCTTTACATAGCTGACTCCTTCAAGGAAACGATGCTGTCTTCAGCCTGCTGGGGACAAGTGCCAGGCACGAATACAATGAGGTGCCCAGAATGGTTAGCCAAAGGCCAAAGGGCCTGTTTCCCGTGCTGTTTTGTTCTTTGTTCTAGCATCACTGATACCTTCATGCGATTTTTTTGATGTCTTGACTGACAAGAGAGTATTCCACCGTAAAGCCCAGTCAAAATGTCCAGGATCACTGAGGTCAGGATATCACTGTCAACCAACGAGAGGTCAAGGTTGGCTAACCTTCAGCCAAGAGGTGTGGCAGGTCAGCAGGAGCCATGAGGAGGTTCTTCAGTTGCTGTGCCAGGTTCGGAGTAACAAAATCTTTCCCCAAGTTCTCCAGCCACCAGTTTTATCAATGGTCGTTATCTTCAGTTCTTTTTCTTGAACATGTTGGCAAATGATTGCTCTCGGCCGTGAGGATTCCATTCCTGTCGCCACATTGACAAACAACACACCAAGAAAACTCTCTGCACAATGGTGGACACTAGTGAACCAAAGATGTGTGTGCGTGTGTGCACGTGTGTGTACATGGCCCCACCTGAATGGAGAGCAGATAGAAGGATCAATGGAATAGTGATATAGCCAGTTGCAATCCACACTTATTTTGTGCAAGGTTTCATAGAACCCCTACAATGCAGAAGGAAGCCAGTGGCCCATCAAACCTGCACCAACATCAATCCCACATAGGGAGGAAACCAGAGCACCTGGAGGAAACCCACACAGACATGGGGAGAATGTGCAGACTCCACACAGACAAGGGATGCCAGCATCTGCAGTGATTTGTTTTTATCCAAGTTTTACCTGGATCCTATCCAGGGATGGAAGCGAAGTTTTTTTTCATTCATTCGTGGGACATGGGTGCTGCTTGCTGGCCAACATTTATTGCCCATCCCTAATTACCCTTGAGAAAGCAGTGGTGACAACTGAGTTGAGGCCATTTGAGACTCAATAAGCCAAACTGTTGTGTATCTGGAGTCACATGTAGGCCAGACCAAGTAAAGACGGCAGATTTCCTTCCCTGAAGGAAATATATGATCCAGATAAGTTTTTCCCATCAGAATCAGTAGATTCTTAATTCCAAATTTTTTTTTATCAAATTCAAATTCCACCATCCGCCATGGCGGGATTCGAACCTGGGTCCCCGGAACATCAGCTGAGTTTTTGGATTCATAGCTTAACGATAATATCACTGGGCCAGCGCCTCCCCAGTGATCGGAGGGTCCTCCCCGATATGGGATAAAAAGTGCAGCCTTCGAGGGAACTCGTTAAAAGGGTGACAACATTTGGTATCATCGAGGAAGTCTCATCACACATCGAGGATGGACAATGAGAGGAGATAGCGAGAGGTTGCGAGGTGAAGAAGGACTAAAGAAAGATGTGAGGTTGGAGTTGTTAGTTGGACTTGCAAAAGGCACATGGAAAATGTTTAACTGAGGCGTCTTCTTAGACCCAAAGGGCACAACCTCAGGCTAAAGGGACAATCCTTTAAAACAGAGATGGGGAGGAATTTCTTCAGCCAGAGAGTGGGGAATCTGTGGAACTCTTTGCCGCAGAGGAAGCCGGGTCATTGAGTGTCTTTAAGACAGAGATAGATAGGGTTCTTGATTAATAAGGAGGTCAGGGATTATGGGGAAAAGGCAGGAGAATGGGGATGAGAAAAATATCAGCGGATGGCGGAGCAGACTCAATGGGCTGAGTGGTCTAATTCTACTCCTATGGTCTTACCTACTGTCTCGAGTTACTATGAACAGTCCAGCCCATTTTGTCATGCACTAAGTGCATAAGATTGGGAGAAAAGACTCACCCGAAAAACAGATTTGAAACTCTCCCGTTTTCACGTTAGGCAGATGCTTAGAATTTTTCTCATAAAATCACCACCCCAGGATCCCGGGGGTGGGATCGAAAGCTCAGCTGGAGGCTGAATAGGATGTTGAGGTTGCAAACGGTGTGCTTGAGCCTTAGAGAGTTCCAGGTGGAGGGCTGGGGGGGAGGGGAAGGGAACTGGTGGCTCCGGAATGGAGTTTGTAATGGGGATTGAAGTTAGTGGCCAGAATGTTCCTGCCAATAATCTTCCCAGTGTTTACTTGGAGGAAATTTCTGCTTGTCCAGGACTGGATGTTGGACAAACAAACAAATCAGATCCGATGTTGGGCAGCGGAGAGAATGATGCCATGAATGATTGGTAGGCATGATAGCACAGTGGGTTAGCACTGCTGCTTCACAGCTCCAGGGTCCTGGGTTCGATTCCTGGCTTGGCTCACCATCTGTGTTGAGTTTGCACATTCTCCTTGTGTCTGCAAAGATTTCCTCCGGGTGTTCTGGTCTCCTCCCACAGTCGAAAGATGTGTGGGTTAGGTTGATTGGCCATTCTAAGAAACTGCCCCTTAGTGTCCAGGGATGTTTAGGTTAGAGGGATTAGTGGGTATAATATGTAGGATATGGGGGCAGGGCGTGGGTGGGATCGTGTTCGGTGCTGACTCGATGGGTCACAGGGCCTCTTTCTGCATTGTAGGGTTCTATGGATTTGCCATGCTAAATTGTCCCTTAGTGTCCAAAGATGTGCAGGTTGGGTGGATTGGCCATGCTAAATTGTCCCTTAGTGTCCAAAGATGTGTGTGTTTGGTGGATTGACCATGCTAAATTGTCCCTTAGTGTTGGGAGAACTAGCTAGGGTAAATGTTGTTTCTGGAAATAAGGTTATTTGAACTTCATTCTTTGATAATGGTTTTCTTAGTTGTTTGCTTGTGGGTCATAGGTGCAGATACAAAATGAATCCATTTCTGTCTGAACCCTTAAATCAATCCCATATCCAGCTGGCTTCATTTGGAAAGTAATAAAATAGAAGCATTATTGACTGGTTTTCACATTCACATTACCATCCTCGAATGACTATAAATCTCCTGATTTAAAAAAAAATCTGGCTCTGTATTTCTTGCGCTCTGGAAAATGACTGCTGTATATTCTAATCATAGAATCATACAGTGCAGAAGGAAGCCATTCGGCCCAACACATCTACACCAACCACAATCCCACCCAGACCCTATCCCCATAACCCCAGACATTTACCCTAGCTAGTCCCGTGACACTAAGGGGCAATTTAGCATGACCAATCCAGATAACATGCACATCTTTGGACTGTGGGAGGAAACCGGAGCACCCGGAGGAAACCCACACAGACATGGGGAGAACATGCAGACTCCACATAGACGGTGACCCAAGCCGGGAATCGAACCCAGGTCCCTGGCGCTGTGAGGCAGCAGTGCTAACCACTGTGCCACCGTGCTGCACCCAAACTGCTCAGACCTCAGTCTGAGTGCTGAGCACAGTTCTGGTCTCCATATTAGTTGAAGGATATATAGGGACTGAAGATACTGTAGAAAAGGTTGATAAGGATCGTGCGAAGGATGTGTGGTCAGGTGAGCTGTGTAGGGTTTTGTGTTGTAGCGAGCCCCTTTTAGGGCATGGAGAGGGATCATGTGACCTGATTGACCAATTGGGGCGCGAATCCTAGAACTGAGTGCAAGCTTTCTCATCAGTGTGAGACTGGAGTCAAAGTAGTCAGTCGCACATTTCTTACACTCTGTACATAGTTTATTTGTTATAATAGTTTGTTTAGTGACTAAACGTGAAGGTTGCCAATCCTTTGAGGTATCGCAACGTGCTTCATTGTTGGAGTGAGATCTTGTGGCGCAGTGTCTGAGCCGGAAGCTCTGGGTTCAACTCCCACTCCAGAACTTGAAGGTGCGTTCATAAGGTGAAAATCTTATCAAATATAATGATGACGGCTTGTAAGAGTGGGAATGTCTCCTGGTCCACCATACTTGATATGGAATGGCACCTCTTACACTGTGGTCTGTGAGAAGAAGCTAATTTTTTGTTTATCCATTGGTGGGACATGGGCATCGCTGGCTGGGCCAGCATTTATTGCCCATCCCTAATTGCCCGAGGGCAGTTGAGAGTCAACCACGTTGCTGTGGCTCTGGAGTCACATGTAGGCCAGATCGGGGAAGGACAACAGATTTCCTTCCCTTAAGGAACCGGATGCTTTTTTTTCAATGATTTTGTCAGTAGATTCTTAATTCCAGACTTTTTTTTATTGCATTCAAATTCCACCATCTGCCGTGGCGGGATTCGAACCCAGGTCCTCCAGAACATTCGCTGAGTTTCTGGATTAATAGCCTAGCGATAATACCACCAGGCCTCCCCAGATGACTTGAGCCAAGGAAAAGCTAGCTAATGGAAGCCAGGCACAACGTTTCCCGGGAATTCCTGCTTCCTGGGATGTACCGGTCCTACCGACAGTGATCCCCAGCAGCAGAGGGTGCGAACAGCAGGAAAACCTGTGGCACGATTAGTGGATCCTGCCACATTGTGGGTGATCACCACCACTTGGTGAATCCCACCCATACCATTCATAGAGTACATCGGGGAGAAGGAAAGGAGAGAGTGCAGAATGTAGTGTTACAGTCATAGCGAGGGTATAGAGAAAGATCAACTTAATATTTGATTTGATTTATTATCGTCACATGTTTTGGGATACAGTGAAAAGTATTGTTTCTTGCGCGCTATACAGACAAAGCATACCGTTCATAGAGAAGGAAAGGACAGAGTGCAGAATGTAATGTTACAGTCATAGCTAGGGTGTAGAGAAAGATCAACTTAATGCGAGGTAGGTCCATTCAAAAGTCTGATGGCAGCAGGGAAGAAGCTGTTCTTGAGTCAGTTGGTACGTGACCTCAGACTTGTAGAATATGGCAGAAATCAACGCTATTCAGACAGAAATGCTTTGGTTTTATTCCATCGTAAAACCTATAGGTTCTTCCGCCATCCTGTTTGTTTATGTAAAAGTTCACAAGCCGAAAAGAGTCAGGTTGGCGTTACAAGACTTAAATACTCACCTCCTGCCCAGGATCACCTGCTGGACAATGGCACTCACTGTTCTCTCAGCAAAGCTGTCCTGGGTAGAGGTCACGGGCAACATGGTGAACCTTTGCTTGCAGGCGGACAGATCGATGCCACTTTCTGTGGAGATTGTCAGCATGCAGGTGGGCAGTATATCTCAGAGTGATCACATGGTTCAACTCAAAACTAGGCCATTCCGCCCATTGGCTTGTGCTAGTTCTTTGAAAGAATGATCCAATTAGTCCCACTTTTGGCCCTGAATATTCTTCCCTTTCCAGTATTCACCTAACAAAGGTTCTGATTGAATGGGTTTCCAGCACTCAAGCAAGCACATTCCTGATCGCAGCTACTCTCCATGTAAAAATTGGCTTTAGAATCAAAGAATCGCTACAGAGGAGAAGGATGCCATTCGCCCATTGAGTCTGCACTGACAACAATCCCACCCAGGCCCTATTCCCATAACCCCGTGTACTTACCCTGCTAATCCTCCTGACACTAAGATGTAATTTGACATGGCCAATCCCCCTAACCTGCACATCTTTGGACACTAAGGGGCAATTTAGCATGGCCAATCCCCCTAACCTGCACATCTTTGGACACTAAGGGGCAATTTAGCATGGCCAATTCACCTAACCTGCACATCTTTGGACATTAAGGGGCAATTTAGCATGGCCATCACCTAACCTGCACATCTTTGGACACTAAGGGGAATTTAGCATGGCCAATTCACCTAACCTGCACATCTTTGGACACTAAGGGGCAATTTAGCATGGCCAATCCCCCTAACCTGCACATCTTTGGACACTAAGGGGCAATTTAGCATGGCCAATTCACCTAACCTGCACATCTTTGGACACTAAGGGGCAATTTAGCATGGCCAATCCACCCTAACCTACACATCTTTGGACACTAAGAGACTAGCATGGCCGATCCACCTAACCTGCACATCTTTGGACACTAAGGAGCAATTTAGCATGGCCAATCCACCCTAACCTACACATCTTTGGGCTGTGGGAAGAAACTGGAGCACCTGAAGAAAACCCATGCAGACATGGGGAGAACATACAAACTGCACACAGACAGTGACCCAAGCTGGAATTGAATCTGAGTCCCAGGCACTGTGAGGCAGCAGTGCTCACCATTGTGCCCAGGTCTCTCAGAAATACTCCTATTGAAGATGCCAAGATGTGTCAAGTTGAGTAGAGATGGTTTTAGAGGAGCCCGCGCGAAGGAAGAATGAGGAGTCCATCGGCAATGAAGAGCTTTCCGCTCCCTGAGATCAGTAGCTGCCATTCCGACAATGTCCCTTGGCAGCGATAGGCAGCTGGTCACTAACCCACAGCAGTTGCCTCCTGGCACACAACAGAAGAAGCGGCCAGGAGCAATGCTGGCTGCAGAGCTGAACTAGGACAGGGCACCCCTTGGCATCCAGGTGGCACCATCTGAGTGGGCCAGGCAAAGTCACCCAGCTAGCAAAATTGCCCGTCAGAGAGGCCCTGAAGGATTCTCCATTGCGACAGAAGGGATCTGACTTAGCAGCAGTGCGTGCAAAACAGCTTGGAGATTTTCCAGCATTTTCTGATGGAGCTCTGACGAAGGGTCATTCAGACTCGAACCATTGTCTCTATTCTCTCTCCGCAGGCGCTGACAGACCTGCTGAGATTTCCCAGTGTTTTCTGTTTCTGTTCCTGAAGGGGAAGTTGGATAAGCGCATGAGGGAGAAAGGAATATCAGGCTGAGCCGGGTGGTGGGGGGATAATCCCTTGTACGGAACATAACCGTGGCGTGAATACATTGGGCTGAACGGCCAGTTTGCGTGCTGTACATTGCTTGGATCTCCGTGCGTAATATACAAAATACGCTCTTGCATTAATAAACGCAAAAGCTCACCATTCAAAAATGAAGCCATGTTTGTTTATTAAAATAGCTCCCCTCAAAAGTACAATCTTTACCCTCTCCAAAAAAAGGAGGATCATCAGCAAACTTTAGCTCAGTTTGCCGATTTGATCCGATTTTATTATTGTTACATGTATTGGGACACAGTGAAAAGCATTGCTTCTTGGGCACTATACAGACAAAGCATACCATTCATCGAGAAGGAAAGAATAGGGTGTTGAGTGTCGTGTTACAGTCATCGCTAGGGTGTAGAGAAAGATCAACTTAATATTTGATTTGATTTATTATTGTCACGTATTGGGATACAGTGGAAAGTATTATTTTTTGTGCATTATACAGACAAAGCATACAGTTCATAGAGTACATAGGGGAGAAGGAAAGGAGAGGGTGCAGAATTAGTATTACAGTCATAGCTAGGATGTAGAGAAAGATCAGCTTAATATTTGATTTGATTTGATTTATTATTACATGTATTGGGATACAGTGAAAAGTATTGTTTCTTGTGCACTGTACAAATAAAGCATACTGTTTGTAAAGAAGGAAAGGAGAGGGTGCAGAATGTAGTGTTACAGTCATAGCTAGGGTGTAGAAAAAGAGCAACTTAATGCGAGAATGCGCATTCAAAAGTCTGACAACAGCAGGGAAGAAGCTGTTCTTGAGTCGGTTGGTACGTGACCTCAGACTTTTGTATCTTTTTCCTGATGGAAAAAGGTGGAAGAGAGAATGTCCGGGGTGTGTGGGGTCTTTAATTATGCTGGCTGCTTTCCCGAGGCAGTGGGAAGTGTAGACAGAGTCAATGGATGGGAGGGTGGTTTGTGTAATGGATTGGGCTACATTCACGACCTTTTGTAGTTTCTTGCGGTCTTGGACAGAGCAGGAGCCCAGACCAAGCTGTGATACAACCAGAAAGAATGCTTTCTATGGGGCATCTGTAAAAGTATCAAAATTGAGCCCTTTTCTGGGTAGAAAGGGGCATCTTAGGGTTTTGGAGGAGAAATTGGTGCATATTTTTTGTACCAGCTGCTGTACAGTGGGGGCTTTGAATTCTCCTCATCCTCTTGAATGGAGTTTATTGTTAAACCTCTTCAGTAAGACTGATTTGACGGTGATTGAATGGTAAGTCACACTAGATGTTGAGTACCATGCTGCTTGCTTCAAGACACGAATGTTCAGCTGGCTCACTTTGGTCCAACAGAAAGGCACAGACTCAGAGGCCGGAATTCTCCCGTCCTGCCCGCCACTGGAATTTTAGTGGACGGTTGCGGACAATGAAACCCCGTTGACAGACTTTTAGACAAGCGCAGCCGGAGAATCCTACCCAGAGATACCATCCTAAAATGCCTTCTTTCCTTCGAATCGCAGAAAGAAGTGGCACAGAAAGGAGCCATTTGGCCCATCACGTGTGTTCCAGCCCTGTGAAAGATGCTTCCTAAGCTGCCCCACTTTCTCTCCACAGCTTTCTAATTTGTTCCCTTCTTCCTGTATTTATCCAACACCCCCTTTTGGAAAGTTACAATCGAATCTGCTTCCACTGCCCTTTCAGATTATACGTTTCAGATCCTATCGCTACATAATTCTCCGTCTCCACCATCCCTTTCCCTGGCCACCTAGGCTTAATATTATCTGGGATTCTCAGTGCCATTACTAGTGGAGATTCCCGATCTCTGTTGTGTCAGCCTATTTCACAAACACAGGAGAAACCGAGACAACGACAGTACCTTCGCCTGCGCCACGGTAAAGGGACTCGAGAAAACATTGATCACGTCGCGGCCCAGCAAGGTTCTGCATGTGGTATAAACTGGATGTAATTCAGTCATCACTAACATTAGTGATGGTGAGTAATACATCACAGCCTGTGCTGAATGCCCGTTACACCAGTGTTAGTAAGTGAGAGAATTACACCTTCTCCACCGAATCCGCCTGCTGAGGTCTTTCCTCTCAAGGATGACAGGATTAATTGACTATAAGATGAATTCGCAAAGGATTATAAAACAAAATACACAAACAATTTGATGCTGATACATCAAAATGATGCTGAACATTATGTGGAGAAGGGTTTTATTTCTGTCTCTCTCTCTCGTTGTCTCTCTCTCTGTCTGTCTCTCTGCCTTTTCTCCTCCTCCCACTCTCTGCCCATCTCCATCCCCATCCGCCGCTCTCTCCCCTCTCTCTCTGCTTCTCGCCTCTCTCTCTGCAGTTCACCTCTCTCCCTCTACATACTTCTCTCTGCCTTGTGTCTCTCTCCTTCTCGCTGTCTCCATCCTTCTTTCCGTCTCTCTCCTTCTTGCTGTCTCTATCCTTCCCTCTGTCTCTCTCCTCTCTGTCTCTCTCCTTCTCTCTGTCTCTTTCTCTCTGTCTCTCTCTCCTTTTCCCCGTCTCCCTCTCTCTCTCTGCCACTCATCCCTATCAGAGACATCATAGAGTCATACAGGTTTACAGCATGGAAACAGGCCCTTCGGCCCAACTTGCCCATGCCGCCCTCTTTTTTTTAACCCCTAAGATAATCCCAATTGCTCACATTTGGCCCATATCCCTCTATACCCATCGTACCGATGTAACTATCTAAATACTTTTTAAAAGACAAAATTGTACCCGCTTCTACTACTATCTCTGGCAGCTCGTTCCAGACACTCACCACTCTCTGTGGTATCTTTCTTTCCACCTCTCTCCCTCATTCCTCCTCTCTCCTCCACTCACTTTGCTTCTCATCCTCTCCCTACCTCTTGCCTCTCTCCCTTTCTCTTTGCCTCTCCCTCCCTCTGCCTCTCGCTCTCACCTCTCTCCCACTCCCTCCTTATACTTCTCATCTCTATCCCTCTCTCCACCTCTCTCCACCTCTCACACTCTCCCTGCCTCTTGTCTCCCTCCCTTCCTCTTTCCCTCTCCCTCTCTCTGCCTCTTTCCCAGGTGCCTTTCTCCCTCCCCCCATAATCCAACCAATGTCACCACGAACAGTGAGCCGAAGATTTGATTACCACTCCC
The DNA here is from genome assembly GCA_024679065.1 of Sphyrna mokarran. Lineage (NCBI taxonomy): Eukaryota > Metazoa > Chordata > Chondrichthyes > Carcharhiniformes > Carcharhinidae > Sphyrna > Sphyrna mokarran. The sequence continues at coordinate 2,859,158 of JAGIQG010000038.1, forward strand.
TGGGCGGACCTGGTCATTTCCGAGTGTCTAAACTGCTGAGTGAGATTGACGGTGAGTGCAGGAGTTGAAGTGAGAAAAGGAGAAAATGAAGAGAATCTGAATGTTAGGATGAAGCTTGAATTTCAGAAGGTTTTAGTGTGGCAGGGAAGAAAGAGCGATTCTGAGCCCAAAGAGAGAAAATGCTGGAAAATCTCAGCAAGTCTGTGAGGAGAGAACAGAGCTGATGTTTCGGGTCCAGATGATCCCTTTGTCAAAGCTAAAAAGAGTGGGGCATATTTATACTGCAGGGGGAGGGGATAAAAGAAGAATCATAGCCACGGAAACCAGGGGAAAGGCTGCTAATGGCAGCTCATGGAGAGAAGGTGTGAATAATCAAATGGCAGAGAAGCTGTAAACAGAGGGTAAACTGTGACAGATGAAGGTGTTGGGGGAGAAGGGAGAGAGGGTGGGAGAGAGCTAACATTCCAAAATTTTTATTATTTTTTCCCTTTATCTCAATGTTATCTCTCTCCCCTCTCCCCCCCACGCCTTCATCTGTCACAGTTCACCCTCCGATTCCAGTTTCTCTGCCATTTGCCCATTCACACCTTCTATTCTCTCTCTGGGCTGCCATTAGCAGCCTTGTCTTGTTCTGAGCAGACAGTGAGCGAATACGTATAGAGTCTTTCAAAGAATTTAATAATTGCATTTGAAGATTTTTTTTGCAGCACCTTATCAAATGCCTTCTGGAAATCTAGGTACAGGACATCCATCGCTTCTCTTTATCAGAGAATTCCAGCCGAACCTCCATTCATTGCATTGGGACTGGAAAATTCCAGCCATGGGCAAGGTCAGAGAATTCCAGCCAAATCTCCATTCATTGTGGCAGGACTGGAAAATCCCAACTGCGGGATTGGCAAGATGGCAATAACTTATAAAGATGGCAATAATTTATCACGATGGCAATAACTTGTTTCTGTGGCTATGACTCATCTTTCATTCCCTCCCCCTGCAGTATAAATATCTCCCACTCTCTTTAGCTTTGACAAAGAGTTATCCAGACTTGAAATGTCAGCTCTTTTCTCTCCTCACAAAGACCTGCTGAGATTTTCCAGTATTCTCTCTCTTGGTTTCGGATTCCAGCATCCACAATAATTTGCTTTTATCCGACGATACTGAACATTAGATCAGCAGAATTCCTCGTCATAATTCCTTCCAGCCTCAGTCTTCTGAGCAGAAAATACAAATCGATATCAATCCCCCCACCCCCCACCAACACCTCCGGAATCAGATTTAAATAGCAACTCACCTGGCATGTGTACCATCCGACAGTTACAGTTTTCGACCAGGTAACGAGTTTCGCAATCGATTCGACAAGCAGTGATACTGTACGTGTCAAAGAAGTCGGAGTCCATTGGAGTAGATTTGCAGTCCCCCCAGGGCGGAGGTAAGTATATTAGCTAAGGACAAGAAGAACATTCAATTGGAGGTTAGCTGCGAAGGCATTTCTGTAAAACCTATTTTTTAAAAATCATGAGACCCTGTTGGAAATACCTTCAGATTTCCAGATTCAATACACAATTTGGTAGGAATTTGATAAATAGCCCATGATTTTGTACACCGGTCTGACTTGTGCAAAGGCATTTGTGCATTGTGCAAGGCACGGTGGCACAGTGGTTAGCACTGCTGCCTCACAGTGTCAGGGACCAAGGTTCAATTCCTGGCTCGGGTCACTGTCTGTGTGGAGTTTGCACATTCTCCCCATGTCTGTGTGGGTTTCCCTTGAGTGCTCCAGTTTCCTCCCACACTCTGAAGATGGTTAGGTGCATTGGCTGGGCTAAATTCTCCCTCAATGGAGTCTGGTGACTAGGGGGTTTTCACAGTAACTTTGTGACAGTGTTAATGTAAGCCTACTTGTGACTAATAAATAAATTTTACTTTAACTGTGTCTGTTTTCCCACCATTAAGCACTCAAATGCAAAGTTTATTTATTAGTGTCACAAGTAGGCTTTTGGGTGCTTAATGGTGGGAAAACAGACACAGTTAAAGTAAAATTTATTTATTAGTCACAAGTAGGCTTACATTAACACTGCAATGAAGTTACTGTAAAAAATCCCCTAGTCGCCACACTCCTGTTTGGGTACACTGAGGGAGAATTTAGCATGGCCAATGCACCGTAACCTGCACATCTTTGGAGTGTGGGAGGAAACCGGAGCACCCGGAGGAAACCCACGCAGACACGGAGAGAACGTGCAGTCTCCACACAGACAGCGACTCAAGCAGGGAATCGAGCCCGGGTCCCTGGCGTTGTGAGGCAGCAGTGCTAACCACTGTGCCAATGTACAAGAGGCTGTAACAAGATAATGTGCCAATCAAAGACATTTTATTTTCAAATCAAGTGGCTTACTTTGTTAACGTGCCTTCCTGTGGGGCTTTTCATCTGTTTTGAGTTACGTCATCTCAAGCGTGCCAGGAGGGTGCTGTTGTACATCTCACTAACTCCCATCAAAGAATAAAAACTCACCACTATTAGCAAGAACAGAGAATCTGGCGTTCAGCCAAATCTCCATTCATTGCAGCGGGACTGGAGAATCCCAGTCGTGGGCAAGGTCAGAGAATTCGAGACAAATTCCCTTCATTGCAGCGTGACTGGAGAATCCCAGTCATGGACAAGGTCAGAGAATTCCAGACAAATCGCCCTTCATTGCAGCAGGACTGGAGAATTCCACCCATGGGCAAGCTCAGAGAATTCCTGTCAAATCTCCATTCACTGTAGCAGGACTGGAAAATCCCAAGTGCAGGTAAGGTCAGAGAATTTCAGCGAAATCTCCATTCATTGCAGCAGGACTGGAAAATCCCGACTGCGGGTGAGGTCAGAGAATTTCAGCGAAATCTCCATTCATTGCAGCAGGACTGAAGAACCCTAGTCACGGGAAAGATCAGAGAATTCCAGCCAAAACTCCATTCATTGCAGTGGGACTGGAGAATCCCAGCCACAGGCGAGGTCAGAGGATTCCAGCCCTTTTCCATTTTTTGGGAAAATTCTGCCCAGTATCTGTTGGTCTTGTAGAAAGAGAAGTGTGAACTATGCAAGCGTTGGTGCGAGAGAAAGTGCATCTGGGGAAATAGGTAATGAAAAATAAAGAGTTGGCAGATGAGCTGAGCAGGTATTTTGAATCAGTCTTCCTTACGGAGGATATAAATAACATCCCTGAAACAGCTGTAAATCAGGAAGTGGAACTAACATCCCAGAAACAGCCTTAAATCAGGAAACAGCCTTAAATCAGGGAGGAAGGAACTCAGGAAGGTTACAATCAACAAGGAAGTGGTATTACTGGAATTGTAGGCTCTCAGATCCTGACGGATTTCTTCCTAGGATCTTGAAAGGAGTGGCTAGCGAGATATTGATGCATTGGTTTTAATTTTCCACAATTCCCTCGATTCAGGGAAGATTCCATTCAATTGGAAAATAGCAAATGTGACTCTTTATTCAAAAAGGGAGGGAGACAGGAAGCAAGAAACTCCAGGCCAGTTAGCTTAGCATCCGAATGGGGCAAATGTTAGAAGCTATTATTAAGGATATTATAGCGGGGCACTTAGATAAATTCAAGGCAGAGTCAATATGGTTTTGTGAAAGGAAAATCATGCTAAACCCAATTTATTGGAGTTCTTTGAAGAAATCTGCAATAAATGAGATTTGGCTGGAATTCTCTGAAAGCCCCTGCGGCTGGGATTTTCCAGTCCTGCCACAATGAATGAAGATTTGGCTGTAATTCTCTGACCTCACCTGCGGCTGGGATTTTCCAGTCCCGCCATAATGAATAGAGATTTGGTTGGAATTCACTGACCTTGCCCACAGCTGGGATTTTCCAGTCCCACCACAATGAATAGAGATTTGGTTGGAATTCTTTGACCTCGCCCACAGCTGGGATTTTCCAGTCCCGCCACAATGAATGGAGATTTGGTTGGAATTCTCTGACCTTGCTTGCAGCTGGTATTTTCCAGTCCCACTGCAATGAATGGAGGTTTGGTTGGAATTTTCTGAGAAAGGGAAGCAATGGATGTATTGTTCCTAGATTTCCAGAAGGCATTTGATGAGCACAAAAAAATCTTCAAATGCAATTATTAAATTCTTTGAAAGACTCAATGGGTATTCACTCACTATCTGCTCAGAACAAGACAAAGAGCACAAATATTGCAAATCAGAAGAGAGAATGCTGGCCAGAGAACAGGATTAGTACATTCAGCCCATCGAACCTGTTTCACCATTCAATCTGTTCCAATCTAGCCGATCAGATAGTTCAATGTCTTTTACACCCACTATCCTCGCAACCTTATATAGCAGCATGTGGAGCAGAAAAACCCAATTCTCATTTTGGGTGGGGCTCCTGGCAAGAACTTTGGAGACTCAGGTCTGAAACATTGACAGCTACGCACTGGTATCCAGTAACTTCATTGCAGTGTTAATGCAAGCCTATTTGTGTCATGTGAGTGTACCTTTAAGAAAGGATTTTTAATGAAAAATTACGCAACTTAAAGCTTTAATGATGTCATGGGGGTGGAGCTAACTGTGGCAGTCAGGTATAGGGTTTTTTTTCCCCTTTGGTCTTTCAGTTTTGTGTTTGGGGAAGTGTGTTGGAAGCAGTTTAGCAATAAGTTAAGAAGCAGTCTCTCCTGATCTTCTCTTTGTTTGGTTCTGAGACTGTTATCAGTTAGCTGGAAGACAGGCTTGGTGCCATCCTGCCTTAAAGAAGCTCTGTTTTGGGAAACAGATTTGACTACAACCTCTTCTGAGATTTTTCACAAGGTGTTTTCAGCAATCAATCAGGAGGCTGGATTCCTGTAACAAGTGGGCATTAGCCTATGCTGTATTGTGTTTATTTGGAGGGTTTTGTGTTTTGGAACACAGTCGAGATATTTCCTTAAGAGTTATACATACTCCTGGTTGTTGTGTTTCTTGTTTGTAATTGTCAAAAGTTCTTGATAACAAGTTCAACACAGCAAAGACTAATGCTCACGTGATACTGGAAAAAGAGTCCTTTGGTTGAAGCCTGCAGTCCTTTGGATTCACAAGTTGAAGTCAAAACAACTTCTCAGAACCCCAGGGACAGACTCTTTGGTCAAACCACCAAACTGGAGAATCTTTACTGCAGGAAGGGAAGGCCTTTCTTTCAGATAATGAGCAGAATTTCCAAAACAACATGGAGAAGGGGAAAACACTTCTTTTTAGCTTGCTGTTGTCATGTGAGCGTAGCTTGAAGATATATCAACAATAGTCTTCATTTGAACTTTGTTTTTGATAAAAAGTTCCTCGTGGGAGAGTTGAATTGCCCCTGGAGTGAAACCTAGCATCCGCGCTAAACTCAACGCAAATGGTACAGATTAGGGGAGCCTCATAGAACACTTTGAAATATCTGACCTGACTTGTAACACTTGTGACACTAATAAATAAACTTAAATTGTACCAAATGCATTTTTCTGGAGCAAAGGATGTAGCAATGTTTCAGCGAATAGCAGTGGCCTGGATTGGGATATATTAATATGGCCCTAAACATAGCTACTGGAGCCTTGACATTAGCTCTTAGTAAAGAGAATTTGATGTTATTTCCTCATACCCGCTGTTCTTGGCAGGAAACAAATGTTTGGAATCCAGGCGGCACTCCAAACCCCAGCTGGTCGATGAATGGTGGCTCATTTTGTCCATGAATTTGAACTTTTATGCCGGCTTCTAATGAGGTTTCCTCTGTGTGGGAGAGAATAGATAGCCGTTAATGCAAAATGAATAAGCCCCTCTCCTGCAGCCAGCAACCACTCAAACTAAACTTAATTCGAGAATCTGGTATAACCTCTCTTTCTGCATGAATTTGCAGTCCAATGCAGCTCTTTTGGTGGCCCAGGCAAAGCAATTGTGTGCCACCCACCTCCTGCATTGCAGGGTGAGACACTGCCAGGAATAGGCTTTGACTCAAGGCTGGAATTTTACTGGCATGTCTGTCCCAATTCTCAGGGCGGGAGCGAGGCTTGGAGAACGGCATTGTCCGTCAGCCTCGGGCGGGATCGTACGAACCTCGGGCGGACGTGCCAGTAAAATTCCACAGGCAGAAGCGGTCAAATCGGTTGGCTGACACGGATCACTGGAGTCCTTCTCCATTCTCTCAGAACTCATTCTCAGGGCTCTGTTTGTGACACCCAGTACAAGACATTTGGGGTGGCACAGTGGTTAGCACTGCTGCCTCACAGCGCCAAGGGTCTGGGTTCGATTCCCGGCTCGGGTCACTGTCTGTGTGGAGCTTGCACATTCTCCACGTGTCTGCGTGGGTTTCCTCCGGGTGCGCCTGTTTCCTCCCACAGTCCAAAGGTTTAGGTGCATTGGCCATGCCGAATTGCCCCTTAGTGCCCCGGGATGTATAGGTTAGAGTGATTAGCAGGGTAAATGTATGGAATTACAGGGATAGGACCTGGATGGGGTTGTTGTCACCGCAGACTTGATGGGATGAACGGCTTCCTTCAATGCTGTAGAAGTTCAATGATTCTACAAAGACATTAGTATACTTCAGCGTATCAGAAAGCAAAAGTACAACACACTCATTGGTTGCTAGGTAACCAACGATTCTACCTATTTTGTATAGATCTGTAGGTTTCTGCTTCTGAGTGCATACATTCATAGAAACCCTACAGTGTGGAAGGAGGCCATTTGAGACTGCACCAATCACAATCCCATCCAGGCCCTATCCCCATAACCCCACCGTATTTATCCCGGTACATTAAGGGGCAATTTAGCATGGCCAACATACCTAACCCACACACCAGAGCACCCGGAGGAAACCCAAGCAGAGAGAACGTGCAAACTCCACACAGACAGTGACCCAAGCCAGGAATTGAACCCAGACCCTTGGCGCTGTGAGGCAGCAGTGTTAACCACTGTGCCACTGTTTAAACCAGAGTTCAGCCATGGCTAATAAGCTTGTTCACGACAATTTACAGTTAATAGCATAATATCATGATCCATTATATTGAACAGTGTATATCATAGAGTTTATATCATACATGGAGCATAAAGGATTTCCAAAAGCGCTGAATCTCATTCCATTGGTCCATGGAATAATGTATAATTCATTATGTAACAAAGATATTTCCGTTGTATATCCAATTGTGTACAATTTATTGTATAATATACAATATACTATGCACAGTGCATGTTATAGAGGCATATATTGTGAAGAGTGTAGCTTTAATTATTCGATGCAGAGAGTTTGTATCTCAGCGGTGAATACATTACCAACACCTTTCGCAATCACAAGGCATCCCAAAGTGTGTTACAACCAATGACGAGTTATTGAAGTGCTGTCACTGATGGATTGTAGGAAAGCAGTTTGTATGGAACTGTTATGTCCACGGCAGTAAAAAAGGACATGTGATGTAGGTATTGTGTTAGGGCGGCACAGTGACACTACGGTTAGCACTGCTGCTTCACGACGCCAGGGACCCGGGTTCGATTCCCGGCTTGGGTCACTGTCTGTGTAGAGTTTGCACGTTCTCCCCATATCTGCGTGGGTTTCCTCCGGGGGCTCCGGTTTCCTCCCACAGTTTGAAAGACGTACTGGTTAGATGCATTGGCCGTGCTAAATTCTCCCTCAGGGTATCTGAACAGAAATGTGGCGACTAGGGGATTTTCACATTAACTTCATTGCAGTGTTAATGTCAGCCTACTTGTGACGCTAATAAATAAATATAATCCTTAGGAAGGGAATTCCAGGATTGTTATTGGACATTAGTCAATCCAAAACTTCCTTAAAATAACGTGGAAGAAATTCATGTGCATAGATTAATGTGATTATTACTATTTTTTGAAAGATAATTTTTCATGGGATGTGGGTCTCACTGGCAAGGTCACCATTTATCTCTCATTGACCTGCTTGTGAGCTGCCTTCTTGAAATGCTGCAGTCCATGTGGTGTAGGTACACCCACTGTGCTGTTAGGGAGGGAGTTCCAGGATTGTTATTGGACATCAGTCAGTCCGTGTGGTGTAGGTACACCCACAGTGCTGTTAGGGAGGGAGTTCCAGGATTGTTATTGGACATCAGTCAGTCCGTGTGGTGTAGGTACACCCACAGTGCTGTTAGGGAGGGAGTTCCAGGATTGTTATTGGACATCAGTCAGTCCCATGTGGTGTAGGTACACCCACAGTGCTGTTAGGGAGGGAGTTCCAGGATTGTTATTGGACATCAGTCAGTCCGTGTGGTGTAGGTACACCCACAGTGCTGTTAGGGAGGGAGTTCCAGGATTGTTATTGGACATCAGTCAGTCCGTGTGGTGTAGGTACTCCCACAGTGCTGTTAGGAAGGGAATTCCAGGATTGTGATGCAGTGACAGTGAAGGAACGGCCGATATATTTTCAAGTCAGGATACAATATTGAATCATTTGTATTGGAATGTGCTCATCGGTCCCACCTGATTCTTTTGGACACTATGGTTCATCATATAGCTGTTGTGGGTCATTTAGTTTGGATGTATTTGTGTAGTTTGTGCAATTTATTCCCTCTGCAAAGTAAACATTGTTGAGAGAACACACTGTAGGCCAGGTAACGCTGTTGGGTGCCTATCATTATCATTTACAGCTGGGACATGTGCAGTAAAATTGGAAGATAATGTTCGGAAATGTGAGACTGAAGTACGCTTCGCATTGTAAAAAGCTGGAGGCTGCTTCCAAGTAGAAATGTGCGGTTTCAAGAAGCCCCTCTCCGCTTTGCTTTGGTGATTGATGCCACTGTTAGCACCACACAACTGAAAAACCATCTCCTGCTTGCTGCCAGATCTCCGGTGCCAATGGGAATGCAGTGATGCCAGTCAGTTCCCCAGTTGGCACAGCACCAGCTTGCAGACAAGCCACCCTCGATATCAAAGCCTACAGAAATTCCAACACACTCCACCACTCTCCCGAGGTGAGAGCGCAAACACTGAACAATCTGCCAAGAAAAGATATTCGATTACCACTTTGAAAGCAGATTTTTGAACAGGTTTACCTCAGGCAAGGAGGGAGCCAGTTATTTTTGGTTGAAATTATACTGCCAATTTTGCACTGGTGTGGGCAGCACAGTGCTACAGTGGGTTAGCACTGCTGCCTCACAGCGCCTACCCGGGTTCAATTCCCAGCTTGGGTCACTGTCTGTGTGGAGTTTGTACATTCTCCCCGTGTCTGCATGGATTTCTTCTGGGTGCTCCACTGTCCAAAGATGTGTAGATTAGGTGGATTGGCCATGCTAAATTGCCCCTTAGTGTCCAAAGATGTGCAGGTTAGGGGGATTGGCCATGCTAAATTGCCCTAGTGTCCAAAGATGTGCAGGTTAGGGGGATTGGCATGCTAAATTGCCCCTTAGTGTCCCAAAGATGTGCAGGTTAGGGTGGATTGGCATGCTAAATTGCCCCTAGTATCTAAAGATGTGCAGGTTAGGGGATTGGCCATGCTAAATGCCCCTTAGTGTCCCAAAGATGTGCAGTTAGGGGGATTGGCCATGCTAAATTGCCCTTAGTGTCCCAAAGATGTGTAGGTTAGGGTGGATTGGCCATGCTAAATTGCCCTTAGTGTCCCAAAGATGGGGAGGTTAGGGTGGATTGGCCATGCTAAATTGCCCCATATGGTGGAATTTTACGACCTTGTCAGGCAAGGATTGTAAAATCCTGCCCAAGGACAACTAGGAATTCTGTTCTGCGAGCTGTGCCCACCCCAATTCCAAGGTGGGAAGGCGGTAAAATTCTGGCAATACCATCAGTGGATTAGCAGGATGAATACGTGGAGTTATGCGAACAGGGCCCGGGTGGGATTGTGGCCGGTGCAGACTCGATGGGCTGGATGGCCTCCTTCTGCATTGCAGGGATTCTATGATAATGGTTTCCACATTACCTTGGCATGAAACAATGACTTGCATTTATATAGCACCTTTAGTGTGTTCAAATGTCCCAAGGCGCATCACAGAAATGATTATAACACAAAGTTTGATACTGAACCACACATTAGGTGATCAAAAGTTTGGTCAAAGGGAGTGATCTGAAGGAGGAATGGCAGTACTGAAGATTCAGAAAGCAGGACTGGAGGAATGCAGAGATGGCGGAGGATTGCGGGGCTGAAGAGAGGATGGGAGGGAAGTGGTTATGAAAATGGCGCAAGACAGCTCCAGATAGCCTGGAAAATACTAGGGCCAAGATATATTGTGAGGCCAGTTCTAACAGGCACTCGTCGAACACTGAGGCTGTTTAGAACCAGTGAGATAACTGGTCACAACCCAGGGGGAACGCTAATTCAGTATCCAAATCTTCCAGCACAAGAGGATTGTCTGATAAATTAATCTGGTATCTGAAGAGCAGCTGCAGCCTTGAGCTCCTGTAACAATTGAATTGCTCCAAGCTAAGAAAGGACATATTGGCTAAATGACAACAGCATCCTGTTCTTTTATCAACCGGACTTCATCTCTTTCCAATGAAAGAATTTCTCAATGGGTTCAGCCTGCCCTGTTACATCCCACTTTCAATGTGCTGGATACAGTTCGCTAATGTCATTTGTAATTGGCGATGCAAAACAGCACGATGCACTTTTATATGACAGCAGTTGGCTGCAAGATGTGCTTGAGTTGCCCTGCCAGCTGTTTTCCAGCTGTGAGCCATCACTGGCACCAGGGAGGGGAAAAACACGAGCTGGCCCGTCGCGTAGGCAGACAGTGACAATGTTACCACGCGAATTAGGGGGAAGCGAAATGCGAAGAGCCTGCTCACCGGGTCCCCACTGGCTCTGTTGTTATTTGTCATTTCTATTAATGATTTGGATGAGAATATAGAGGCATGGTTAGCAAGTTTGCAGATGACACCAAGATTGCTGGCATAGTGGACAGTGAAGAAGGTTATCCCCAATTGCTATGGGATCTTGATAGTTGGGCTGGCGAATGGGGAGAGTTACAGAACAAAGAGACCTCAGGGTACAGGTTCATAGCTCCTTGAAAATGGAGTCACAGGTGGACAGAGTGGTAAAGAAGGTATTCTACATGCTTGGTTTCATCGGTCAGAACATTGAATACAGGAGTTGGGATGTCTTGCTGAAGTTGTACAAGACATTGGTAAGGCCACATTTGGAATACTATGTTCAGTTCTGGTCACCCTATTATAGAAAGGATATTATTAAACTAGAAAGAGTGCAGAAAATATTTACTAGGATGCTACCGGGACTTGATGGTTTGAGTTATAAAGAGAGGTTGGATAGACTGGGAGTTCTTTTCCCTGGAGTGTAGGAAGCTGAGGGGTAATCTTGTAGAGATGTATAAAATAATGAGGGGCATAAATCAATTAGATAGTCAATACCTTTTCCCAAAGGTAGGGGAGTCTAAAACTAGAGGGCATTGGTTTAAGGTGAGAGGGGAGAGATACAGAAGCGTATCTCAAAAATTCTGACTTTGATTTTGATTTGATTTATTATTGTCACATGTATTGGGATACAGTGAAAAGTATTGTTTTTTTGCATGCTATGCAGACAAAGCATACCGTTCATTGAGTACATAGGGGAGAAGGAAAGGAGAGAGTGCAGAATGTAGTGTTACAGTCACAGCGAGGGTGTAGAGAAAGATCAACTTAATGTGAGGTAGGTCCATTCAAAAGTCTGACAGCAGCAGGGAAGAAACTGTTCTTGAGTCGGTCGGTATGTGACCTCAGACTTTTGTATCTTCTTCCCGATGGAAGAAGGTGGAAGAGAGAATGTCCGGGGTGTGTGGGATCCTTAATTATGCTGGCTGCTTTTCCCGAGGCAGCGGGAAGTGTAGATAGAGTCAATGATTGGGAGGCTGGTTTGCGTAATGGACTGGATTACATTCATGACCTTTTGTAGTTCCTTGTGGTCTTGGGCAGAGCAGGAGCCCATACCAAGCTGTGATACAACCAGAAAGAATGCTTTCTATGGGGCATCTGTAAAAATTGTCGAAAATATTTGACAATAGTCTTGTTGAAACCATATGATTGATACTTTAATACGCTTGATCCCACGTAGTGAATGTTAGCTGTCAAGAATGGCAGCCAGATCCATTCAGGCATGTCCGGGTATCACTGCGTTTTGTGAAGTGGAAATCAACATTTATGCAAATGGGCAGAAATTTTTACATGTCACAAAGATGATTTGCAGAGTAGTGAGCTGAACTTAATGGACTGCTACTAAAAGGTTGGCAGTAAGCAGCAGTGTGTGGGGGGGTCAACAAATTATTTCTGCCTTTCCAAAGGCTGTTTAAAGCCACAAGTAAATACAGGCTGTCCAAATCAACGTGTCAACGGGAAATGGGGTCAGCGAGAAAGCCATGGAGTTGCACTTTGCCCGTTGTTGGCAGAGGGGCTGTGGCACAAGATGGGTGTGTTATCCGCTAAGTGGGATAAGGAAAATGGCAATGACTGATGCAAGATGGTATATGAGTTGCCAGTCAGGAAGACAGAGCGACCAACCGGAGCTGCAGGGATGATCCGGAATGTGTTTTAGAGTCCCCCACCACCCTCCCCCCCCACCCCCCATTTTGTTCCCTCTTTCCATGTTTTCCTTTCTCAGAAGCGCCACTCAATTAAAAATCACCTTCATACAAACTGGAATCTCACCCGACTTAATTGTGCCCCCTCAGAGAAGAGGGGAACAAAAGCACATGCCATCTGAAGGACCATTTGCTCCGAGCTGTTATTAGCAGGGTGAGGATCGATCTCTGCCCAGGGACCTGAGGAAAGTGGGGAACTAGAGGCATGACGTTATTTGGGAATGGTGAAACAATGGATTGCATTTTGTCACCAGGATTTACAAGTCCATCAATTCTTCAGTGGAAACTTCAGAAAAGTGCCCTTTTCAAAAGTGTGGAACCATGCATGGTGGCACAGTAGTTTGCACTGCTGCCTCACAGCGCCAGGGAACAGGGTTTGATTCCCGGCCTGTGTATGTGGAGTTTGCACATTCTCCCCATGTCTGCGTGGGTTTCCTTCGAGTGCTCCGGTTTCCTCCCATAGTCCAAAAGATGTGCGGGCTAGGTGGATTGGCCATGCTAAGTTGCCCCTTAGTGTCAGAGGGATTGGCATGGTCAATATATGGGGTTGCGGGGATAGGATCTGGGCAGGATTGTTGTCTATGCAGATTCAATGGGCCAAATGGTCTCCTACTGCACTGTAGAAATAATAATTTTATTACGTAGGGGCGGATGGGGTCTCTGCTCTGACAGCAGAATGATCCTTGATCGACAGGAGCTGTGTGAAGGTTGTAAATGTTGATGTTTAGAGGGATTTGGGTGGACTCATACAATATGGACAGAGTAGAAGAAATAGGAGCAGGTGTAGACATTCTGCCCCTCAGGCCTGCTCCGCCATTCATAGAATCCCAACAATGCAGAAGGAGGCCATTCAGCCCATCGAGTCTGCATCGACCACAATCCCACCCAGGTCCTATTTACCCTGCTAATCCCCCTGACACTAAGGCACAATTTAGCATGGCCAATCCACCTAACCTGCACATCTTTGGACACTAAGGGACAATTTAGCATGGCCAATCCACCTAACCTACACACCTTTGGACACTAAGGGACAATTTAGCATGGCCAATCCACCTAACCTGCACATCTTTGGACACTAAGGGGCAATTTAGCATGGCCAATCCACCTAACCTGCACATCTTTGGACACTAAGGGACAATTTAGCATGGCCAATCCACCTAACCTGCACATCTTTGGACACTAAGGGACAATTTAGCATGGCCAATCCACCTAACCTACACACCTTTGGAACTAAGGGACAATTTAGCATGGCCAATGCACCCTAACCTACACATCTTTGGAACTAAGGGACAATTTATCATGGCCAATCAATTCAATAAAATCATGGGCAAATACTGGCCTTGCCAATGAAACCCACATCCTGGAGGCAAAGAAAAATTGATTCTGGTTAACTAATTTCAAATCTGGTTATCCCTAACAGTGGATTTTAAATCAAATGATATCATAAGAGCTTTGCCGTTGGTTCAAGGTGCATTATATTCTGTTACGTTTTGCTAAAGTATGCTCTGGTGACATCTCGTTTCCTCAACATGGGTAGAATCTTAATAACAAACTGACATTTTGGACGCACACAACGACAATCTCCATGTCGTGCGGCTCCTGGAATGACTAGCTCTTGGATCAGATAGCTCTTACCTGTTTCGCCCCAGACAGGAAGATATTCATCTTGCTGAATGTCCAACATCAGTTCCAGACCATTCCCGGTCCCTCCTTTCAATGTCGTCAGGATCGGTTGGTCTTTAGTCTGCCCTGAGTTGAAAGTGTAGCACTTGCCATACCTTGTAAACACCTGCAGGAAACAAAATGTCTCAGGTAAGAAATTGGAACATCAAGCAACTTGCACAATATAATTCATTCTGTTTCAAGATGTACACATTCAGGCTTCTGAGATGGCAGGAGTTTGAGTCTCTGGCGCTGTGGTGATTGTCCCTTTAAGGGCAACACAGCAGAGTAAGGATCACACAGGCCATGTGACCTTTACTCTGGTGTGTTATTCTTAAAGAGACAATCCTTTGGGAGCTCGCTACAGCCAAGATGCTTCTGTACAACTCTTATCAATAAATATCGTTTGTCTTCACAAGTGAAGTCTGTCAAAGGGGAAAAAAAGACAAAAAGGTCGAGGTCCTTAATCATTGACTGTAAATCTGCAGGAGTGCTACATTGTCTTGGGAGCTGTCTGCCAGATTACTGGCTGTTTTTTCCCCTGCAAGCAAATTCCAATAAAGCTGGCAAGGGTTATGAAGGAAACTGTGAGTGGAGCGGGGAGAGAGAGGGGTGAGGAGAGGAGAGGAGAGGAGGGAGGGTGGGTGAGGGATAATGGCTTAGTGTCTCCATACAGCATGAATCAGGTCAAATCCAAAGCATCTTGTTAACTAGTGGCATAGCATGCCAACATAAATGCCACGAGAAAGGAGGGCATTCTGGAAAGGGTTGTGAATGTAGCTCAATCCATCACTCAAACCAGCTTCCCATTCATTGACTCTGTCTATACTTCCTGCTGCCTTGGTAAAGCAGACGGTATAATCAAGCACCTCCACGCACCCTGGACATTCTCTCTTCCACCTTCCTCCGTTGGGAAAGAGGTACAAAAGAGGTCACGTATCAACGAACTCAAGAACAGCTTCTTCCCTGCTGCTGTCAGACTTTCGAATGGACCTACCTCGCATTAAGCTGATCTTTCTCTACACCCTAGCTGTGACTGTAACACTGCATTCTGCACCCTCTCCTTTCCTTCTCTATGAATGGTATGCTGCACAATGTATAGTGCACAAGAAATAATACTTTTCACTGTATCCCAATACGTGACTTTAATAAGTCAAATTAAATCAAATCAAATCAAAACTCCAGGGGGCATCAAACTTGCCAGGAAAGGAACTTGCATGGAGAATACATAAGAACATAAGAACTAGGAGCAGGGGTCGGCCATCTGGCCCCTCGAGCCTGTTCCGCCATTCAATAAGATCATGGCTGATCTTTTCCTGGACTCAGCTCCGCTTACCATTCAAAAATCTATCTATCCTTGCCTTAAAAACATTCAATGAGGGAGCCTCAACCACTTCACTGGGAATTCCACAGGTTCACAGCTCTTTGTGTGAAGAAGTTCCTCCTCAAGTCAGTCCTAAACCTGCTTCCCCTTATTTTGAGGTTATGCCACCTAGTTTTAGTTTCACCCGCCAGTAGAAACAACTTCCCTACTCCCCTCAGAATCTTACATGTTTCTTGAAAAACCCTCCTCATTCTTCTGAATTCCAATGAGTATAGCCCCAGTCTACTCAGTCTCGCCTCATAACCAACCCTCTCAACTCTGGAATCAACCTAGTGAATCTCCTCTGCATCCCCTCCAGCGCCAGTATATCCTTTCTCAAGTAAGGAGATTAAAACTGTACACAGTAACTCCAGGTGTGGCCTCACCAGCACCTTATACAGCTGCAATATAACCTCGCTGTTTTTAAACTCCATCCCTCCAGCATTGAGGGACAAAATTCTATTTGCCTTCTTAATTACCTGCTGCACCTACAAACCAACATCTTGAGATTCCTGTACAAGGACACTCAGGTCCCTCTGCACAGCAGTATGTTGCAATTTTTTACCATTTAAATCATAGTCCATTTTGCTGTTATTCCGATCAGAATGGATGACCTCACATTTACCAACATTGTACTCCATCTGCCAGACCCCCGCCCACTCACTTAGATTATCTATATCCATTTACAGACTTTCAGCGTCCTCTGTACACTTTGCTCTTCCACCCATCTTTGTGTGATTTGCGAATTTTGACACACTACACTTGGTCCCCAACTCCAAATCATCTATGTAAATCGTAAACAGTTGCAGTCCCAACACTGATCCCTGAGGCACACCACTAGTCACTGATCGCCAACCAGAAAAACACTCATTTACCCGACTCTTTGCTTTTTGTTAGCTAACCAATCCTCTATCCATGCTAATACATTATCAATAACACCGTGCCCCTCTATCTTATGTAGCAGCCTTTGGTTCAGCACCTTGTCGAATGCCTTCTGGAAATCCAGATACACCACACCCACAAATTCCCCATCATCCACTGCACATATAATGTCCTCAAAGAATTCCGCCAAATTAGTCAAACGTGACCTTCCCTTCATGAACCCATGCTGTATCTTACCAATGGGGCAATTTATATCCAGATGTCTCGCTATTTCTTCCTTGATGATAGATTCAACCATTTTCCCTACTACAGAAGTTAAGCTAACCGGCCTTTTGTCTACCTCCTTTTTTAAACAGTGGCGTCACATTTGCTGTTTTCCAATCTGCGGGAACCACCTCAATGTCCAGTGAATTTTGCAAAATTGCCACGAATGCATTTGCTATTTCTCCTGGCAGGTATCATTTAGTACCCTGGGATGCATTCCATCAGGACCAGGAGACTTGTCCAACTTTAGCCCCATTAACTTACCCAACACTACCTCTTTCATGCTAATGATAGTTTCCAGATTCTCACCTCCCATAGCCTTCCTGTCAGCAATATTTGGCATGTTATTTGTGTTTTCCACTGTGAAGATCAATACAAAATACCTGTTCAATGCCTCAGCCATTTTCTCATTTCCAGTTATTACATCTCCCCTTCTCATCCTCCAATTCTTACGTTAGCCACTCTTTTTTGTTTCACATATTTGTAGAATCTTTTGCTATCTATTTTTATATTCTGAGCTATTCTGAGTAAAATCAGCCAGGTCAGTATTGCATGCCCAATTCCTTTCGATTGCTAACAAGCAGGTCAGGTTAAAATTGCACCTAACCTGTACTCTCACCTCTAATAAAACTTTATAGACAAGCATAGTACACAAACAATGAAGTTCAAGGTATTTCCTGCATTTAATATCTTCTTGTGGAACTGCTTGAACAGTGAGCGGTCACGGTGGCACAGTGGCTAGCGCTGCTGTCTCACAGCACGAGGGACCCGGA
This sequence comes from Sphyrna mokarran, assembly GCA_024679065.1. Taxonomy (NCBI): domain Eukaryota; kingdom Metazoa; phylum Chordata; class Chondrichthyes; order Carcharhiniformes; family Carcharhinidae; genus Sphyrna; species Sphyrna mokarran. The sequence continues at coordinate 2,876,630 of JAGIQG010000038.1, forward strand.
TTCGATTCCCGGTTCGGGTCACTGTCTGTGTGGAGTCTGCAGGTTCTTCCCGTGTCTCCATGGGTTTCCTCCGGTTTCCTCCCACAATCCAAAAGATGTGCTAGTTAGGCGCATTGGCCATGCTAAATTCTCCCTCAGTGTATCCGAACAGGAGTGTGGTGACTAGGGGATGAGTGGTGAGCCTGTGGAATTCGTTCCCACAGGAAGTAGTTGATGCCAAAACATTGAATGTATTCAAGAGGCAGCGGGATATAGCACTTGGAGGCGAATGGGATCAAAGGGGAGAAAGCAGGATTAGGCTAATGAGCTATTCTGCCATGATCGTGATGAATGGTGGAGCAAGCTCGATGGGCTGAATGGCCTCCTGCTCCTATCTTTGATGTTTCCATGTAATACAGTATGCTTCTTTGTCACAGTAACTTCATTGTGGTGCTAATGTAAGCATTCTTGTGACACTAATAAATAAACTGAAAACCTGAACAATCCCTTCAATCTGAGATTGGTCCTACCCCGGGTGACAGAACATTCAAGGATGATTTGATAGAATGGAATTGCCCAACACTTGGAACTGGGGAATTCTAAATACGTGCTAACTACATTCTGCTTTCAAGCCATGGGAAGCATCTTATGTTGGGTTGTTTGTCTTCACAAAAAATGCGCAACGGTAAGCCTGTAATTTAGTTTCCCCTGTATCATTATACCAAGTTTACTCTTGACCTTTCCCACGGAAGAAGCGCACACAGAAAGCACACACCGCGCGTATACAGGAAATGTGCATGCATGCCAATCCTGTGAAGGCACCGTGCGTAGAAAGTGCGTGGCGCATATGTACCGAGTGTGCGGTGTGCAGCAAGCACGTGGCCAACTGAAAACTAGCTGCCCATCAACCGCGACTAACATTTTGGGCACCTCTGGGTGAGGAGCCACATGCTTGTAATGTTTCATTCTTGACTCCAGTCCCATCCCTCGCCAGCTGGCTTTTAAGATGAGAGCGTGCGTGACATCCAAAGATGTGCAGCATAGGTGGAATGGCTAGTGTCAGGGGGATTAGTAGAGTAAATACGCGGGTTACACGGATGAGCCCGAGGTGTGATCGGCGCCTCTGGTGGCACTGTAAGGATTCTATGATTCTATGATGTACGAAGTGCTACCCTCACTAACTGTCTCTGCAAATCATCCTGACCTAGATCCATTGTAAGGATCAGGTAGTTTGATCTTGTCAACTTCAAGGTATCAACATCTCTCACTCCAAACATTGAAAGAATATCCTAATGTACATTTTCTGCTGTTTAAATGGGCAATCAATCAGAAAGTTGCTGCATGGATAGCTCAAAAATTGGATACTCAATTCTATTTAGTTTCACAAGGAATGCTCTGCCGAGATAAAGTCACTATCAATCCGATGGTACTTTTTGCTACCTTACGTCATGTCACTTTTCTCCTCATTCAGCACTGTTGTCACTGGATTGATCATTTGAAGCATTCTTTCTGGTTGTATCACAGCTTGGTATGGGCTCCTGCTCTGCCCAAAACCGCAAGAATCTATAAAAGGTCATGAATGCAGCCCAATCCATCACACAAACCAGCCTCCTATATCTACAGTCCCCACTGCCACGGGAAAAGTAGTCAGCATAATTAAAGACCCCACACACCCCGGACATTCTCTCTTCAACCTTCTTCCATCAGGAAAAAGATACAAAAGTCTGAGGTCACGTACCAACTGATTCAAGAACAGCTTCTTCCCTGCTACTGTCAGACTTTTGAATGGACCTACTATATATTAAGTTGATCTTTCTCTACACCCTAGCTATAACTGTAACACTACATTCTGCACCATCTCCATTCCTTCTCTGTGAACGGTATGCTTTGTCTGTATAGCACACAAGAAACAATATCTTTCACTATATCCCAATACATGTGACAATAATAAATCAAATCAAATATTAAGCTGATCTTTCTCTACACCCTAGTTATGACTGTAACACTACATTCTGCACCCTCTCCTTTCCTTCTCCTGTTTGTTCTCTATGAATGGTATGCTTTGTCTATATAGCACGCAGGAAACAATACATTTTACTGTCTCTTAATACATGTGACAATAATAAATCAAATCAAATATTAAATTGATCTTTATCTACACTCTATCTGTAACTGTAACACTACATTCTGCACCTCTCCTTTCCTTCTCTATGAAGGGTATGCTTTGTATAGCGCACCAAGAAACAATACTTTTCACTGTATCCCAATACATGTGACAATAATAAATCAAATCAAAATCAAATCATTTTTACCTATGGAAACATTAAGCTAATGGGGAAATAGTACTGGGAAAGTCCAGTACACGCTCTGTAGGAATAAGCTTGTGACTGCATCTGTTCAGCTGAGACTGGTGTAGTATGGTGCAGCTTTCTGAGCCCACTTTTCCACTTATTAAGGAGCATTCGATACCTCCGCTTTGTTCCAAAATCTTTGAGGAACAGCAGTGACCTAAAAAATGCTGTTACCTCGGAAATTGGGGTCAGGAATGAGGCTGGGTCCATTTTTGGGCTAGACACAAGTGGAATTGTCATGAGTCTGGAGTCAGTGGGGACCACTTGGCATCACAGGATAGTTAAAGAATAATCTTTAAAGATTACATTCAACTGTGGGCTACCAAAGAATCCCGAGTCAATTAGGCTTGTTTCTATCCCGCTCATTGAATCCTACAGTGCAGAAAGAGGCCATTTGGTCCACTGAGTCTGCACCGATCATTATCCCACCCAGGGCCTATTCCCATAACCACATGCATTTACCCTAGTTAGTCCCCCTGACATTGAGGGGCAATTTAGCATGACCAATCCACATAACCTGCACATCTTTGGAAACTAAGGGGCAATTTAGCATGACCAATCCACATAACCTGCACATCTTTGGACACTAAGGGGCAATTTGTCATGGCCAATCCCCCTAACTTACACATCTTTGGAAACTAAGGGACAATTTAGCATGGCCAATCCACCCTAACCTGCACATCTTTGGACACTAAGGGACAATTTATCATGGCCAATCCACCTAACCTGCACATCTTTGGACACTAAGGGACAATTTAGCATGGCCAATCCCCCTAACTTACACATTTTTGGAAACTAAGGGGCAATTTAGCATGGCCAATCTACCCTAACTTGCACATCTTTGGACACTAAGGGGCAATTTAGCATGGCCAATCCACCCTAACCTGCACATCTTTGGACACTAAGGGACAATTTATCATGGCCAATCCACCCTAACCTGCACATCTTTGGACACTAAGGGACAATTTAGCATGGCCAATCCACCTAACCTGCACATCTTTGCAAACTAAGGGACAATTTAGCATGGCCAATCCACCTAATTTACACATCTTTGGACACTGAGGGACAATTTAGCATGGCCAATCCACCTAACCTGCACATCTTTGCAAACTAAGGGACAATTTAGCATGGCCAATCCACCTAATTTACACATCTTTGGACACTGAGGGACAATTTAGCATGGCCAATCCACCTAACCTGCACATCTTTGGACACTAAGGGACAATTTAGCATGGCCAATCCACCTAACCTGCACATCTTTGGACACTAAGGGACAATTTAGCATGGCCAATCCATCTAATCTACACATCTTTGGAAACTAAGGGACAATTTAGCATGGCCAATCCACCTAACTTGCACATCTTTGGACACTGAGGGACAATTTAGCATGGCCAATCCACCTAACTTGCACATCTTTGGACACTAAGGGACAATTTAGCATGGCCAATCCACCTAACATGTGCATCTGATTGGTGACAAATTTTCTGAGGGTTACTTCAACAGCTGTGAGGCCTCACTAGTGAAGAGGAGTCCAGGCATCCACTCGGGGCACGTTAAAAAAATGGTCCCGTGAGTTCAGCGGTGGCACCCGTGCCTACACAGATTGGTATGATTTGTGCCTATTTAATATCCAAGGAAATAACAGGAAGGTTTGGATCCTGAGTGAAGTTGGCCTACAAAGCGGTCACCAAATCTGCGTTTAGACTCCACAGTGTTGGGGAGACTGCATTTACATAGCCCCTTTCACGTCGTAAAATGATCAACAGTGAGCGATTTGCAAAGAAAATGTGAACACAGGAAGCAATATTAGGACAGGTGAGCAAATGCTTGGTGAACGAGACAGGTCTTAAAGGAGAGGGAGAGGGAATGCCAAAGCTCAGGATCTAGAACGGCTGCCAATCATGGAAGCAGGGTGTGGCAGTGCTCAAGAGACCAAAATATGGATGTAACAACTTTAATCAGGCAATTGAGGTGGGGGATCTGTTAGAATATGAACTCCCCAGATTAAGGGCCAAACTGATCGGCCAATCAGGGAGCTTCTTGCTTTGTATCTACCCAGGCATGTCAGTTCCTCTGGCGCTCTGAGTGTAGACTGCGAACTGAAAACACTCTGTACGCTGTGGTCAGACTTGTAAATAGAGGGATCTTGGTGATGGGACTTCTGCCTCTGAGGGCTTATCACAGAGGAGTGCAGATATCTCAGAGGGTTGTGGACTGGTGGAGGATGCAGAAGTAAGGAGGAGGTGGGGGGCGGGAGCAGGGAGAGATTCAAATGGAGGGTCATCATTTTGAAACCAAGGTGTTGCCAAACACACAGATTTGAGGCTTGCTATCCAAAGGGGGCATTCACTGAAATCCTCGTAGGGTTTGTTGAAGGCCAACTAATTAACAGAAAACTACTCATTTTGCGTGATAAGTGGATCGTACAAAGGCAGTCCTTGCCTAAACGATTTAAAGATGATGCGCTCACGGTACCTGTCAGTCCCTGTACCTCGGAGACAAGATACAAGATGAATCACAATTATGATTGTGAGAGAAATTAGCTTTGAAAAATTGGGCGCGCTCGCTGCATTCCATCCGGCTGTCAAGTCCTGATGCTTCACTACAAATTATTCCACTTCACGATAAATAAAACCAAACGTCAAGAGCTCATCCTGGTTTACTATCAGTCAAAGAGGTTTTAAAAGGGAACGGACAGTGATTTTGCTATTAATACACCGCGCTCAGCAGCCTTGCTGGTGGTAGGGTAATATAATGAGGCCTCTTGATCATCCATCGCACACACTTAATTATCCCGGTTGTTTTAAATGCAGGAATTAAAGTGGCAGGCCCCCGCTTGCTCAGTGCAGTGGACCTGAGTGCGGTTCTGGAATGTCCTTGCCCAGACCCACAATGGGGACAGACCTATCCTATCCCAATCTCCGCGCGCACCAGGAAATGGAAAACAATGTCACCTTTTTGTGGATTTAAATATTCTTGTGGAAATGTTTAGAGGTGTGCAAGGCAAGTTTTTTACACAGAAGGTGGTGAGTGTCTGGAATGCAGTGCCCAGGGAGATGGTATGAGCAAGTATGGTTGGAATACTTGCCCCTAACTGGCACTTATATTGGCACAGATTAGTTTTAATGTCAAAATCAACAGCTTCAGACCTTGAGTAAATGCCCAATGTCTTTCCGCTAAGCAATAATGTGACCCACCTGCTGTTTGTTTCCCCTCAGAATTATCCCTCTGACTTGTGATGGTGCTGTTCCAAAGACGCTACTACTACCCACTAGCCTATCCAGATGGCACCCTTTGCGTGCCAGCCTCGACAGCTAGATTTGTCTAGTCCATGGGGGAACCAGTGCCAAACCTCTCTCTCTCTCCTTGGTCCATTTCCCATCGTAGGGGAGGGAGTGGAATAAGCAGAACAATTTGAGGGGAGGGAGTGATTAGGTGCACTATTGTGTAAATTAAGCATTTATTCAGTGGGTGAGAGAAAGTTGAGAGGAAGTATAATTGCTGCTTGTTAGGATGGTGTAGGCACCAGATAACAGGAGTTGGGATGACTTCTTAAAGTTGTACAAGACATTGGTAAGGCCACACTTGGAATACTGTGTTCAGTTCTGGTCACCCTATTACAGAAAGGATATTAATAATTTAGAAAGAGTGCAGAAAAAATTTACTTGGATGCTACCGGGATTTGATGGTTTGAGTTATAAGGAGAGGCTGGATAGACTGGGACCTTTTTCTCTGGAGTGTAGGAGACTAAGGGGTGATCTTATAGAGGTCTATAAAATAATGAGGGGCACAGATCAGCTCGATAGTCAATATCTTTTCCCAAAGGTAGGGAAGTCTAAAAGTAGGTTTAAAGAACAAAGAATGAAGAAAAATACAGCACAGGAACAGGCCCTTCAACTCTCCAAGCCAGTCGCCCCCTGCACCTGTTTGTCATGAATAGCAAATACATACGAATATCTGTCTTCCCCCTGCCAAAGAATGGTATCCAGGTATATGGGAAGGTGAGAATATACATTCAAAATGAGTTTGAAAAAAGAATGGCAGACTGGCTTCTAAAAAATGATTTGATTTATTATTGTCACATGTATTGGGATACAGTGAAAAGTATTGTTTCTAACGTGATATACAGACAAAGCATACCGTTCATAGAGAAGAAAAGGAGAGAGTGCAGAATGTAGTGTTACAGTCATAGCTAGGGGTGTAGAGAAAGATCAGCTTAATGCAAGGTAGGTCCATTCAAAAGTCTGATAGCAGCAGGGAAGAAACTGTTATTGAATCGGTCAGTACGTGACCTCAGACTTTTGTACTTTTTTCCCTGGCAGAAGAAGGTGGAAGAGAGAATGTTCGGGGTGTGTGGGGCCCTTAATTATACTGGCTGCTTTGTCGAGGCAGTGGGAAGTGTAGACAGAGTCAGTGGATGAGAGGTTGGTTTGCATGATGGACTGGGGCTATATTCACAACCTTTTGTCGTTCCTTGCGGTCTTGGGCAGAGCAGGAGCCTGTACCAAGCTGTGATACAACCAGAAAGAATGCTTTCTATGGGGCATCTGTAAAGGTTGGTGAGAGTCATAGCTGACATGCCAAATTTCCTTAGTCTTCTGAGAAAGTAGAGGCATTGGTGGGGCTTTTTTAAATATAGTGTCGGAATAGACGCTGCTCTTCTTATCTAACTGGGCATAACATTCTCCCCAAAAACCGTGACAATTGGCCAAGGCTTTGCAGTTTTACATTTTGGTTGACATAATTAAAAGATTAATTAGAAAGCGGAAATCAATGGCAATTTAATAAATGCCACCACAAAGTTTGTGGAACCTAAAATATGTAACTTTTTTCGTAGAAGGCTAACTCCTAATCACAGGACTGGCTAATGTTATCTTAAATAATTATAGCTCATCAAAATATTTTGGAAGGAGTTGCCAGGAACCTGGGCTGTGCAGCAGATTAGAGCACTTGCATCCATTCAGCCCTGGGCCAATCCATCTCAAGGGGATGCACATCTGCCGACCTGTGGGAGTCTCAAATGGAGGATTCTTGGCCTACTTTCTTGTGGACGCAAATCCCACAATCACAGGCCTGCACTTCACTGCAAGTTTGCATTAAGTTGTCACCAGGCTGTCAGGATAGAACATCAAACTCACCCAAGTCAGTAGCAGGCGTAATTTGTTCATTTTTTTTTTGCGTGCGCGTCAAATAACATTGACGCTGCTGACCAGTTGAGAGAGACACTGTGGGGGCAATGACAGCCTTGGATCTGAACCCCAACATTGTACTCAGAGGAAGAAAGGTGGAAATCCTTCGAATGCCAAGCACCATCTCCCTGTTCCACTGTCGAAGGTAATTAGCCTGAATCCACGAGAGACCAACTGCACCCCTCACCAGAGAGAGAGAGAGAGACTACTGGTTGTATTATCTGAGGGCAGGCGAGGAGGCAGGTCTAAAACAATATTCAAAAGCATTGAATGTGTTCAAGAGGCGGCTGGATATGGCACTTGGGGATCAATGGGGAGACAGCAGGATTTAGGTTCTTGAGTTGGATGATCAGCCATGATGGTGATGAATGGTGGAGCACGCTTGAGGGGCCGAATGGGCTCCTCCTGCTCCTATCTTCTATGTCCCAGGTCTACCCCAGCTGCGAAAGGAATTGAACGCTGCACTGTTATTCTGAACCACAGTGTCTGGAGGAGTCCAAATCCATCTGTGTCGTCTTACTCCTGCAGGGCGCAATTTAATCGAGTGTAGTAAGTGATTTTAACATTCCTCAACCGTTCGTCATTCCCAGGGGAAATGAAGAGAGTTATGAGATTTAAAGTGTGTCAAGGTCGGCCCGACACATCCACGTTCTGAAGGCAGACCGAGGATCTAACCCTTCATCCAAAAGAGCGGGGCTTTCAAACATGGTGGCCAGGGAAAGAAGACTCACTGGCCCATCCAATCTCTACCACATGGTCTTGTGCGTGGACACCCCATCCAACACAGAGCCATGGGATCTCCTGGAGAACTGTCACAATCTGGAAAGCATAAAAGCACCAATCCTCGGATCATGAGAGGCAGCGTCATCTCTCAAAGTTTGGCAAATACCATACATTGTTCCATCTCTCATTACTCTTGTTCTTTTATCTTTCAGTCCATATCGACGCAGTACTCTGTCGCACCTTGAACTCTCCACTATCCTCCTCCACTCTCTTGCACAGTCACTTCCACCTAGTCAGCACCTTCTGTGCAAATTTGTTCAATCTTCACCTTGCCTCACCCTGACTATCAGAGGTTAGGCCTCAGCTTGAGTGCCGAGCACGAAACAAAATCTAGTTTACTAACGGGCAGACTTTGACACTATTCGAGAGCAATAATGTTAACATCTCCAGGCTCCTGACCAGGCAGGGCTGCCAACCCCCTCCAGGATGGTCCAGGAATTGAAGAGCAATCTCCAGGATTTGATTTGATTTATTATTGTCACATGTTATTGGGATACAGTGAAAAGTATTGTTTCTTGCGCACTAGGCAGACAAAGCATACTGTTCATAGAGAAGAAAAGCAGAGAGTGCAAAATGTAGTGTTACACTCATAGCTAGGATGTGGAAAAAGATCAACTTAATACAAGGTGGGTCCATTCACAAGTCTGACGGCAGCAGGGAAGAAGGTGTTCTTGAGTCGGTTGGTATGTGACCTCAGACTTTTGTATCTTTTCCTGATGGAGGAAGGTGGATGAGAGAATGCGTAGGGTGCGTGGGGTCCTTAATTATGCTGGCTGCTTTGCTGAGGCAGTGGGAAGTGTAGACAGAGTTAATGGATGGGAGGCTGGTTTGTGTGATGGATTGGGCTATATTCACAACCCTTTGTAGTTCCTTGCAGTCTTGGTCAGAGCAGGAGCCCAGACCAAGCTGTGATACAACCAGAAAGAATGCTTTCTATGGGCATCTGTAAAAATGAGTTGACAGTCGCATCATCCAGTCGGGTAATGAGTCTTTCTGCTTTCCAATTGGTGTAGAAAGGTGAGTAGGTCACAGGGATGATTCTCCAGCTCTGATGAAGGGTCATCCAGACTGGAAATGTTGGTTCTATTCTCTCTCTCCACAGATGCTGTCAGACCTGCTGAGATTTTTCAGCATTTTTCTGTTTTTGTTTCGAATCCAGCATCCGCAGAATTTCGTGTTTATCTTATACAAGGATGGATGTGTTGGCCGACCAATGGCTAGAGGGTGGGGGGGGGCTATATGATGAGACCTCCAGGAATATATTTCATTGCAGTTGGCATCCCAAAAGCGGTGGGTGGGCAGGCTCACAGAATACCTAGAATCCCTGGAATGCAGATGGACGCCATCCAGCCCGTCGGGTCTGTACCAACCACAATCCTACCCAGGACTTATCCCCGTAACCCCACATATTTAACCAGCTAATCCCCATGACATGAAGGGGCAATTTAGCATAGCCAATCCCCCTAACCTGCACGTCTTTGGGAACTAAGGGACAGTTTATCATGGCCAATCCTCCTAACCTGCACATCTTTGGACACTAAGGGGCAATTTAGCATGGCCAATCCACCTAACCTGCACATCTTTGGACACTAAGAGGCAATTTAGCAAGGCCAATCCACCTAACCTACACATCTTTGGACACTAAGGGACAATTTAGCATGGCAAATATACCTAACCTATGCATCTTTGGACACTAAGGGGCAATTTAGCATGGCCAATCCACCTACCTGCACATCTTTGGACACTAAGGGGCAATTTAGCATGGCCAATCCCCCTAACCTGCACATCTTTGGACACTAAGGGGCAATTTAGCATGGCCAATCCACCTAACCTGCACATCTTTGGACACTAAGGGGCAATTTAGCTGGCCAATCCACCTACCTGCACATCTTTGGGCTGGCCAATCCCCCTAACTGCACATCTTTGGACACTAAGGGGCAATTTAGCATGGCCAATCCACCTAAACTACACATCTTTGGACACTAAGGGACAATTTAGCATGGCCAATCCCCCTAACCTGCACATCTTGGACACTAAGGGGCAATTTAGCATGGCCAATCCACCTAACTGCACATCTTTGGACACTAAGGACAATTTAGCCTGGCCAATCCCCCTAACCTGCACATCTTTGGACACTAAGGGGCAATTTAGCATGGCCAATCCACCTAAACTACACATCTTTGGACACTAAGGGGCAATTTAGCATGGCCAATCCACCTAACTCACACATCTTTGGACACTAAGGGGCAACTTAGCATGGCCAATCACCCTAACTTACACATCTTTAGACAATAAGGACAATTTTAGTATGGCCAATCCACCTATCCTGTACATCTTTGGACACTATGGGGCAATTTAGCACGGCCAATCCACCTAACATGCACATCTTTTGGACTGTGGGAGGAAACCAGTGCACCTGGAACAAACCCACGCAGACACGGGGAGAATGTACAAACTCCACACAGACAGTGACCCAAGCCAGGATTCGAACCCTGGCACTGTGAGGCAGCCGTGCTAACCTCTGCGCCACTGTGCCATCCAGGATGGCACATGCAATCTGCCAAAGGAAGTGTGTTGAGCTTACATGGGTTACAAGGGTTCAGCAGCTCTTGTATTTTCGAGGAAGCAGAAACCACAGGATTGGAGAATGGTATTTTACTGTCCTCCAATGAGAATAATCTGGATGAGTGATGTAGCAGCATGGTGAGGCAAAGATAGCTGAGAACACCTCGCTGAGTGCAGCTGATAAATGAGTGATGAAATGGAAGAGGAATTATGAGCACCAGACTATTATTTTTAGGATGAAGGGAGGGAAGGCTCGATTAAGGCTGTGGCAAAAATAGCACTCAGTCGCATTTCGTCCTATCACAGGCTCTGATATGCATTAATAAGCTCTGTGGCATGCTGCCTTGTCACAGACCCATGCCAGTCAGTGGCAACCTATCAGATATGAACCTCCATCGTCAGTTGCAGCCTTCACCCTCACCTCACTCCCACAATAAACATATACTAGAGTTTAAACTAATGTTCTCAGACATAATGTCCAACACCTTGGGTGGCACAGTGCTTAACACTACTGACTCACAGCGCCAGGGACCGGGGTTCGATTCCTGGTTTGGGTCATTGTCTGCGTGGACTTGGCACATTCTCCCCATGTCTATATGGGTTTCTTCCCACAGTCCGAAAGATGTGCAGGTTAGGGTGGATTATAGAACATAGAACATTACAGCACAGAATAGGCCCTTCGGTCTTCGATGTTGCGCCGACCAATATAAAAAGCAATGCCCCTCCAAACTAAACCATTCCCTTCTCTTCCATATACTTATCAACTAACCTCTTAAACGCCATCAAACTTGGCGCATCTACAACTGCTGCAGGCAGGGCATTCCACTCCCGAACCACCCTTTGGGTAAAGAACCTACCTCTGATATCCGTCCTATAACTATCACCCCTTAATTTAAAGCTGTGTCCCCTCGTGCTAGCTTTCTCCATCCTAGGAAAAAGGCTATCACTGTCCACCCTATCTAAACCTCTAATCATCTTATATGTTTTGATTAGGATTGGCCATGCTAAATTGCCTCTTAGTGTCCAAAGATGTATAGGCTTGGTCCATTGGCCATGCTAAATTCTCCTGCAGTGTACCCAAATAGGTGCCGGAGTGTGGCAACAAGGGGATTTTCATAGTAACTTCATTGAGGTGTTAATGTAAACTGATTTCTGACACTGATAAATCAAGATAAACATCAATCTCTCTCCCTGCCATTTTTTAGACAGTGCAGAGTGGCAGGGGGCCCCCCATTCCCACCGATCGCCCCAAGATGCCCTGCCCCCATTAGGCCTTGCCCTCTCTGGCCCACGCCCTTTGCACTGTCCAATGCCCGGCAGGCAGTGCCAAGGTCCCCCTAGGCATTGCTGCTTTTCCTATTGGGCAGTGCCAGGGGGTTAGGTTGGCAATGTCAGGCGGTCAATGCCCGGCTGCCTCCATGGCCTCCCTTCACTCCAGCGGGGTCAGGCTGCCAGCTCCCTGTTGGTGGGGAGCTGTAGTAAACCCCGCTGGAGTGAACCATTCATGGTGGAGGTGGAGAGAGGCTAGCTGGTCCGGAGACTTCAGTCTGGGGTCTGCGAATGAAATTAAAATCACCATCATTTATTCAGGAATTGGCACGGAGCCGAAAACACCAGAAATCCGGTGACTGGAGGCGTGTGGAGGCCATGGTGCTCAGCGGGGAATCCGCGAAATAGTTTCAGTCTCCCGGTCTGCTGCACTGCTCTCAGGCCAGGAGAATCGCCCCCTACATCTTTCAATTGGCAAATGCTAATTTCTTGGAACTGGATCTCAACTCCAATTGTTTGAATAATTCTCAAATCAGGGCTTTTCCTGGCAAACCACATCTTGCAGCACTGGGATAACACATCCACATGAAGGCCTTGCCTGAAACTCCAACAGCCTTCGTCTGGTTTTCTCCAGAATGGGGGGGGTGAAGCCCACTATAGCTGAATAGCTGCACTTCCTCCCCAACAGGGCCACTTGTCGGGCATCAGCTGCCTGGCTTCTCTCCCCACACCAGGGAAATGCCAGCTATGCGAGGAGAAGAAGGCCTTAAAGTGAACATAGGCCACTCTCAGTTGGTCCGAGGGCTGGCAGAGCATCCAATAGCTACCCTACTGCTGGTAAAATACCAGCAGAGACAGAATGGCAATGGGCACAGCACCCACTCCCCATCATGCCAGCCAGTTTTACACCTTGAGTCGCTCGAGTTACAAGTGCCGGGGGAGGGAGGAGGGAGGGGGGGGGGGAAATCTTCCACGGTGGGAGGCAGTAAGGATGTTCTATTTTTATTTTTCTTTGTATCAGGGCACCCATTAGAAAATCCTAGCACTCTAACTCTGAGAACCGAGAGCCCAGAGTAGAATTGGGAATCAAATTGTAAGGCCTCTCTCTTTACAGATACCTTAGACTCATGCACTAACAAATCAAAAAGACTTGACAATGATAGAAGATAGCCCTCGATGTCCTGCTGAGAGATTTTATCACATGCAAGGCATACTTTTCCAGTAGTTATGGCACACATGCTCCGACAAGCTGACAGCATGCACACACATACACTGCAGTATTTTTATATGATGTGGAGATGCCAGCGTTGGACTGGGGTAAACACAGTAATCTCACAATGCCAAGTTAAAGTCCAATGGCCACGAGCTTTTGGTGTGCTGCTCCTTCAACGCGCTCCAAAAGCTAGTGGCTTTTGCTACCAAATAAACCTGTTGAACTTTAACCTGATGTGTGGGACTTCTCACTGTCTTTATATATGACAATGAAGTGAAATCGGATCAGAACTGTGTCAATTTCACCACGACAAAATTCCTCTTCTCATGATCGGGTCTCCTCTTCAGAATGAAATCCCTCACTGCCTAATTACCTGAGCATCGAAGAATTACCTTCAACGCTAATGACACTAAATGCGGTATCAGTGAAATTCAAGGCTCAATATTCTCATGACAAAACTGTGCAGGACATCAAATACAATTCTACTTCCATGCCATTAATTCTTTGGGAAGGCTCTGTGTTAATATTACAACATGCACTGCAAGTATGCAGGGCGAGTCACACAAAAGGGCTTACAGTTCACCCCCATGGGTCAATTTGTGTCCAGTTGAGCTCTCCTTCAGTACTGCAAGCTGATGCTTGTCAATGGTAGGTAAAACTACATGAAACCACTCTCTTTGTGGTATTGTCTGGGGGATTGAACCAACTGAGACTCCGGGATTATACAGAGCTTCAACAAAAATGGTTTATTCCAGCTTGTTCAACATGCATGACAGAGTGCGTTCAGAGTTATAAATCAAGAGTGTGTCTGAGCTACTCTGCCTCTGTGGGTTCTGGAAGCATTCTTCCAACTTCTCGCGTTGCAACGTTTACACGCAAGATTCGATTAAGTTATCACCTTATTAGTCCAAGTTCATAGAATCAGAGAACCTGACAGTGCAGGCAGAGGCCATTCGGCCCATTGAGTCTGCACCAACCACAATCCCAACCACGTCCTATCCCTGTATCACACTTCTTATGTTGTACCTCACTGTAATATCAAGTGTCTTGAAACATATACATTTCTCATGTGAATATCAATCACCAGTTTCCTGAAGCTTGATTGGTTTCCTGCAGGCGCGATGGATTCTAGGTGTTGCAAGTTCAGAAGATATAGGAGCAGAATGAGGCCATTCAGCCCATTGAGTCTGCTCTGCCAGTCGATCATGCCTGAAGGAGTTGACATCTGCATTAAAATAATGGGCAAAAAAAATGCCATCCTAATATATTTGTGGTCATATTCAAATAATTCCGAGGCTGGCAGTCTGGTTGGCAGGATCCAGATTCAGTCATCCCCTGGGAATTCACTCGATCTTGGACGTTCCAGGAATTGCCACTCCTTTGCGAACAAAATACTCGCTGTTGTGAAATCAGCAACAAGGAGGAATAATGCTTTTTGCCAACCGAGTTAACGCAGTCGACAAAGGAGGCATCTTTACTGAGTTAGTGAGAGCTGGGCCAGAGGGAAATGTGCCAGCAATCTCTTTATGCTCAGGAGAAAAATACACAGAAAGCAATAGGCACAAAGCAAGATTAGTAGTGTCCTTTGTGATACTGTTTGGCAGCCTCGGGGCAGCATGTGTGAGTTTGCGACAGAGAATAATGATTCTCTCAGGTTATACACTGAGCAGTGACATTTTGCATTAAGTCAGATGACGTTGGCACAGCTCAGGGGGTTCCAACCAACTTCTCCGGACCATTGTTCCCGGAAAACCGTTCCACTGTCAATTACTTTGTTACTTCCAGCAACTCTCTCCCATTAACTAATCACAGGAAGCTCGCTACATTTCCTATCTTCTTGCTGGGGCTTTCCCCAGTGTCGACGCACATCAGCTAAATATCTATATTGTATTAGAACCTTAGTTAGGCCACATTGGAATTATACTGTTCAATTCTGGTCGCCACACTACCAGAAGGCTTTGGAGAGGGTACAGAAAAGATTTACCAGGATGTTGCCCGGGTATGGAGGGCATTAGCGATGAGGAGAGGTTGGAGAAACTTGGTTTGTTCTCACTGGAGCGACGGAGGTTGAGGGGAGACCTGATAGAAGTCTACAAGATTATGAGGAACATGGACAGAGTGGATAGTCAGAAGCTTTTTCCCCAGAGTGGAAGAGTCAATTACTAGGGGGGCAGAGGTTTAAGGTGCGAAGGGCAAGGTTTAAAGGAGCTATACGAGGCAGTTTTATTACACAGAGGATGGTGGATACCTGTAACTCGCTGCTGGGGGAGGCAGTGGAAGCAGATACGATAGTGAGTTTTAAGGGGTGTCTTGACAAATCCATGAATAAAATGGGAATGGAGGGATTTGATCCCCGGAAGGGTAGGGGGTTTTAATTCAGTCGGCAGTTTGGTCGGTGCAGGCTTGGGGGGCCGAAGGGCCTGTTCCTGTGCTGTAATTTTCCTTGTTTTTTGTCCGCAATCACATAATTTCAGGGAGCTGATGGCCGAGTGATATTATCATTAGACTATCAATCCAGAAACTCAGAGAATGTTCTGGGAACCCCCGGGTTCGAATCCCGTCACAGCTGATGGAATTCGAATTCAATAAAAAAAATCCAGAATTAAAAATCTGCTGATGACCATGAAACCATTGTTGATTGCCAGAAAAAACCCTTTAGGGAAGGAAATCTGCTATCCTTACCTGATCTAGCACGGTGGCATAGTGGTCAGCACTGCTGCCTCACAGTGCCAGGGACCTGGGTTCCATTCCCAGATAGGGTCACTGTCTGCGTGGAGACTGCACGTTCTCCCCGTGTCTGAGTGGGTTTCCTCTGGGTTCTCCGGTTTCCTTCCACAGTCCAAGGATCTGTAGGTTAGGTGCATTGGCCATGCTGAGTTGCCGCTTAGTTTCACAGGATGTGAGGTCAGAGTGATTAGCGGAGAAAATATGTGGGATTACGAGGATAGGGCCTGGGTGGGTTGTTGTCGGTGCAGACTCAATGGGTCGAATGGCCTCCTTCTGCACTGTAAGATTCTTTGATTCTCCTTCTATTCTATTCCAGAGTCACAGCAATGTGGTTTTTAAAGACCCTTTCAGTTCAAGGCCATTCCACCTAACCTGCACACCTTTGGACATAAAGGGACAATTTAGCATGGCCAATCCACCTAACCTGCACATCTTTGGACACTAAGGGACAATTTAGCATGGCCAATCCACCCTAACCTACACATCTTTGGACACTAAGGGACAATTTAGCATGGCCAATTCACCTAACCTACACATCTTTGGACATAAAGGGACAATTTAGCATGGCCAATCCACCTAACCTGCACATCCTTGGACAGTAAGGGGCAATTTAGCATGGCCAATCCACCCTAACCTACACATCTTTGGACACTAAGGGACAATTTAGCATAGCCAATCCACCTAACCTACATATCTTTGGCCAATCCACGTAACCTACACATCTTTGGATACTAAGGGGCAATTTAGCATGGCCTGGGATGCATAGGTTCGAGATTAGCGGGGTAAATATGTGGGGTCATGGAGATGGGGCCTGGGTGGGATTGTTGTCAATGCAGATTCGATGAGCCAAATGGATTCTATGATTCTATGAAATGCGGCAGAGACTGTACCAGACCAGAGAATGTCCCCTGAGCAACGCTGAACAAGGAACTGACCACAGATGTGCAGACCACTGTCTCACCCTAACAGCTGTCTCTCCAGTGTACCCTGCATTATTTATGCCTCAACCAACAGAACCAAAAACAGATCGTCTGGTCATGATCCCAATGCTGCTTGTGAGAGCTTGCTGTGCACAAATTGGTTGCCACACTGACTGTGTGACAGGAGGGGCGACATTTTAAACATACATCCTTAGTTGTAAAGCAGTCTGGATGCGCTGAGATCATGATAGGTGCTAAGTAAATGCAGCTAAATTTTATACACACACACACACACACACACAACTGATCCATTCTCTGCTTCTCCATCTCCTCAAATGATCCAATTAAAAACAGAAAGTGCTTGACAAGAGAATTTTTGTTGATAGTCTAAGCAGAAAAGACTTCTCATGGGAAGGTGTAAATGAGTGATGGTTGATAACTCTGGTCAAGTGGGACGAGTAACAATGGAGAAAAAACTCAGACAGAGTTGAGATGGAAAGGAGCAGTCAGCAGTGTATGGAAAGTAAAGGCTTAACTTGCTTTCGCATGCACAAAACAGAGTGGAAGTTTACTACTCCTTAGGGTACACTTCTGTTGCAGGAATGGCTCTCTGAAATCTTGTCTTGGCGTCTGATTGCTGGACACGTTCCCATCCTTGCAATGCTGAGCGGTTTCAGAAAGTGACTAGTACATCTGAAGTTCAAAGGCCAACTTGAAGGAAAGGCTTGCATTTCTCCCCTCTCACACTCTCAGGCTGTCCCGATGATATACTATTCCATTCCTCCACTCCGTGTGGGACTGAGCTCCACATTCTGGGGGAAGAGCTTTCTGAATTCCTGATTGGAAGAGCGTCACTATGGGCCATTTTGGGTGTCCAGATCACCAACAACGTGTCCTGGTCCCCCATGGCAACGCTATTGTTACAAAAGCCTACAACACCTCTACCTTCACACATTAAGGAAATTTGGCATGTCTGCTACGATTCTCACCAACTTTTACAGATGCCTCATAGAAAGCATTCTCTGTCGTTGTATCACAGCTTGGTCTGGGCTCCTGCTCTGCCCAAGATCACAAGGAACTACAAAAGGGTCGTGAATGTAGCCCAGTCCACCTCACAAACCAGCCTCCCATCCATTGACTCTATCCACACTTCCCGCTGCCTCAGAAAAACAGCCGGCATAATTAAGGGTCTTTGAATGGACTTACCTCGCACTAAGTTGATCTTTCTCAATACCCTAACTATGGCTGTAATACTACATTCTGCACTCTTGCACTCTCTCCTTTCCTTCTCTACGAACAGTATGCTTTGTCTGTTTCGCACGCAAGAAACAATACTTTTCACTGTATCCCAACACGTGACAATAATAAATCAAATCAAATGTTAAGCTGATCTTTCTCTTCACCCCTAGCTATGACTGTAACACGACATTCTGCACCCTCTCCTTTCCTTCTCTATGAATGGTATGCTGTGTACAGTGCGCAAGAAGCAATAATTTTCATTTTATCCCAATGCATGTGACAATAATAAAATCAAATCAGATATTAAACTCCCTGTTAGGGGGGGAGCTCCAAGATTGTGACCCAATGAGAATGAAGGAACGGAGATATATTTCCAAGTGAGGATTCAATATTGAGTTCTGATTGGGATACCCTTTAAAAATGGGACCCTGATTTCTGCCGTGTTTCGCCAGTGTGTTTAAGCCCACCCCTCCCTGACCACGGCAGTGTGAATCACATCCCCTTCTTTTGCAGTATGTGATAAAATCTGGAGAGAATGCTGACCGGTTTCCCTGGAGAGAAACACCGGTTTTCTCACCGGAACCTGGCATGGTTTGAAGATCTGGCAAGGGGTGAAGATACGATGTCGGGTTTTGAGTTGGAGGGAGGAGGTTTGCAGGCAAAGCAGGTTGAGAGCCATTATGGGCCAGCTGGAACTGCTCCCTCTGGATCTTGAGCTCCTGCCAGCACTCTGACGGAACAGCAAAAGCAAGCTCAAGATTTCACCCGTTCAGTTTGACAACGGTTATCTGGACTTGAAACATCAGCTCTTTTCTCTCTTTACAGATAGAACAAAGAAACAGAACAAAAAAAATTCCAGCACAGGAACAAGCCCTTCGGCCCTCCAAGCCTGCACTGACCATGCTGTCTGATTGAACTAAAACCCCCTACCTTCCGAGGACCATATCCCTCTCTTCCCATCCTATTCATGTATTTGTCCAGACACCCCTTAAAACTCACTATCGTATCCACTTCCACTCCCTCCCCCAGCAACGAGTTCCAGGCACCAACCACTCTTTGTGTAAAAAATCTGCCTCGTACATCTCCTTTAAACCTTGCCCCTCGCACCTTAAACCTGTGCCCCCTAGTAATTGACTTTTCCACCCTGGGAAAAAGCTTCTGACTATCTACTCTGTCCATGCCCCTCATAATCTTGTAGATCTCTATCAGGTCTCCCCTCAACCTCCGTCGTTCCAGTGAGAACAAACCAAGTTTTTCCAACTCTCCTCGTAGCTGATGCCCTCCATACCAGGCAACATCCTGGTAAATCTCTTCTGTACCGTCTCCAAAGCCTCCACATCCTTCTGGTAGTGTGGTGACTAGAATTGAACATTATATTCCAAGTGCGGCCTAGCTAAGGTTCTATAAAGCTGCAACATGACTTGCCAATTTTTAAACTCAATACTCTGGCTGTATTCTTGACTATCTTCTCCATCTTCATTGCCACTTTCATTGCCACCTGTGTACCTGTACACCCAGATGCTGCCAGACCTGCTGAAACTTTCCAACATTTTCTCTTTTGGGTCCAAGATTTCACCCAATGTCTTGCTCGTTCTCATGTCGTGGGAGCTTGCTGTGCGCAAATTGACTGCAACGTTCCCATTATAACAGTTACCACATGCTGAAAAGTGTGGCCGTGAGGCGAAACCCCCCTCTCGCGGTTCGCTTTTGTGAGCGCAGCCTGATTATTTCAATGTGCTCGTGCATCGCAATGGTTTTTGTGCGGCTGCTTCCTGCGATCTCTCGAAGCTGCCTGTGCTATACCTTCACCATCACTGCATACTGAGGCATCTGCTTCGGGAGCTCCCGAGGTTGTGAAAGGCATTACAAAATTGCAAGCACTTTTGCGGCTCTCTAATCACTGTTGGCATATCGACAAGGTGCTCAAGACTCAGTCAATCATGACTCCCTTGTACATTTCTCAGCTCAAGTGGGTTAGCAAGCACTTAAGCTGTGTAAGTAACAGCGAGAGACCATTACTCAGGGCGTGAATAGTGCAAATCAGTGGCGAATTCGCCAAGCCTGGTTCATGGACAAGGCCAGTGAAATGCTGGCTGCCTCTGGAGACTGGACAAAAGCTTTTCAGGGATCTCCAGCACAACAAGCTCTCGTGGTTCATCAAAAGCACTTAGGCAGATGTTTACTGGGTAAACATGCTGTTAAAAAGGTGATGGGAATCAGAGAAGGAACCTCCAATGTAGCTGTACAATTTTAAGGAGGGCACAAAGTGATATATGACAAAATCAGATAGATACTAGAGAGGAAGATGGACATTAATTCCTGTGTGCTCATGTAAATTTTTACAGAAATCTAAAAATGCTAGCAGTGGTCATTCAAAATTACTAGATGTCTCTGTGTGATTGAACAAAATGTGGAGATGCCGGCGTTGGACTGGGGTGGGCACAGTAAGAAGTTTCACAACACCAGGTTAAAATCCAACAGGTTTATTTGGCAGCACGAGTCATAAGCCTGATGAAGGAGCAGTACTCAGAAAGCTAGTGGCTTGTGCTATCAAGTAAACCTGCTGGACTTTAACCTGGTGTTGTGAGACTTCTTACTGTGAATGGACAAATACAGGCAAATCGTGAAGCTGTAAACCTTTCCGGAAGTGGAGACAGATACCATTGGTCTGAATAAATTTAAACAATGCGCTGTTTTTTTCTCAGCCAGAGAGATGAAAAATAAAAGTGAAGTTTACATTAACATTGCAATGAAGTTACTGGGAAAATCCCCTAGTTGCCACACTCCTGTTCGGGTACACTGAGGGAGAATTTAGCACGGTCAATCCACCTAACCAGCACGTCTTTCGGACTGTGGGAGAAAACCGGAGCACCCGGAGGAAACTCATGTGGATACAGGGAGAATGTGCAAACTCCACACAGGCAGTGACTCCCGAGCCAGGATTCGAACCTAGGTCCCTGGCGCTGTGAGGCAGCCATGCTAACCACTGTGCCACTGTACCGCCCATCACCAATCTATGGCAATCACCAGCAATAATGTACAAGAAAATGTTGAGGCCACATGTGGAATACTGTGTACAGTTCTGGTCACCCTATTATAGAAAGGATATTATTAAACTAGAAAGAGTGCAGAAAAGATTTACTCGGATGCTACTGGGACTTGATGGTTTGAGTTATAAGGAGAGGCTGAATAGACTGGGACTTTTTTCTCTGGAGTGTAGGAGGCTGAGGGGTGATCTTATAGAGGTCTATAAAATAATGAGGGGCACAGATCAGCAAGATAGTCAATATCTTTTCCTAAAGGTAGAGGAGTCTAAAACTAGAGGGCACAGGTTTAAGATGAGAGGGGAGAGATACAAAAGTGTCCAGATGCGCAATTTTTTCATACGGGGGGGTGGTGAGTGTCAAACTGCCCGAAGTAGTCGTAGAGGTGGGTACAATTTTATCTTTTGAAAAGCATTTAGACAGTTACATGGGTACGATGGGTATAGAGGGGTATGGGCCAAATGCGGGCAATTAGGACTAGCTTAGGGGTCTAAAAAAAGAAGTGGCATGGACAAGATGGGCCAAAGGGCCCGTTTCCATGCTGTAAACCTCTCTGACTCTAATAATGACATCTATTTTGAAAGATACTTTGTAACCAACCAACTGCTAAAATGTTTGTCCTTGATAGAAAAACAACAGCAAGCAACATTGCCATAACTCAACATATTAAAGCTGTAACATCCTAGTTGTGCCCCGTAAATAATAAGCTGCCAAATATCTTTCAGTTGGAAAGACCTTCATTGAAGAAGAAGCGCATTGAAGCCAGCAACTCACCAGGGAGGTACAGCTATACAAGATATGGATGAAAGTGACTCCATCGATTTTTTCCTTCCAGAGTACCAGCCTATTCTGGCGGTGAACAATGCCATAGGCCGATTAAAAACTTCCATGAAACGTTTCAATGGCTATTGTGAGCTGTTGCAGCGAGGCAATCGACACCTGGCATCATTTCAGGATCCCCTTTCGGGAAGGTGGAAGGGTGAAATGGATGGCAAGGAGACATGGGGAGGAGAGGAGAGAAGCAGGCATGGTGGCACTAGTGGTTAGCACTGCTCCCTCACAGCATCAGGGACCCAGGTTCAATTCCGGCCTTGGGTTACTGTTTGTGCGGAGTTTGCACATTTTCCCTGTGTCTATGTGGGTTTCCTCCGGGTGCTCTGGTTTCCTCCCGCAGCCCAAAGATGTGTAGGTTAGGTGGATTGGCCATGTTAAATTGCCCCTTAGTATCCAAAGATGTGTAGGTTAGGTGGATTGGCCATGCTAAATTGCCCCTTAATGTCCAAAGATGTGTAGGTTAGGTGGATTGACCATGCTAAATTGCCCCTTAGTGTCCAAAGATGTGCAGGTTAGGGTCGATTGGCCATGCTAAATTGCCCCTTAGTGTCCAAAGATGTGCAGGTTAGTGTGGATTGGCCATGCTAAATTGCCCCTTAGTGTCCAAAGATGTGTGGGTTAAGTTGATTGGTCATGCTAAATTGCCCCTTAGTGTCAGGGGGATGAGCTATGGTAAATCCATGGGGTTATGGGGATAGGTCCTGCGTGGGATTTTGGTTGGCACAGACTCGATGGGCTGAATAGGCTCCTTCAGTACTGTAGAATTCTATGATTCTGTGTTTGCGTGGATTTCCTCCCACAGCCCGAAAGGCGTGCTGTTTAGGTGCACTGACCGTGCTAAATACTCCCTCAGTGTACCCCAACAGGACTGTGGTGACTAGGGATTTTCACAGTAACTACATTACAGTGTTAATGTAAGCTTACCAGTGACACTGACCTTCAACCTATGCTCTCTAGTTTTGGACTCCCCCTACCCTGGAGAAAAGACAGCGGCTATTCACCTTATCTACGCCCCTCGTGATTTTATAAACCTCTATGAAACGATAAAGAAGGAGGCGGCACGGTGGCACAGTGGTTACACTGCTGCCTCATAGCGCCAGGGATCCGGGTTCGATTCCCGGCTCGGGTCTGTGCGAAGTCTGCATGTTTTCCCCGTGTCAGCATGGGTTTTGTCCGGGTGCTCTGGTTTACTCCCACAGTCCAAAGATGTGCGGTTAGGTGCGATGGCCATGCTAAATTGCCCCTCAAGGGGATTCGCAGGGTAAGTATGTGGGGTTACGGGAATTGAGCCTGTGTGAGATTGTGGCTGGTGTACACTTGACAGACAGGATGGCCTCTTTCTGCCTAGTAGAGATTCTATGAAAGCAGAGCTGTACGAGCAGGTACAATTAACCTGTAATTAACAAGCAGTTACAATTACCCAAAATTGTCAGTCTGAAGAAACTTATATTTTCCTTAAAAATTCCCTGCAGCTCTCTACCTCCTTACCTCTCTGTCTTCCTTTAAGATGTTGCTGAAATGCTACCTCTTTGACCTAAGCTTTTAGCCATTTGCCCTCATATCTCGCACAGATCTTGTTACGATCCCAGGAGATGAATGACGCACAAGAACCAACCGTGTCAAATGATTGCTATGGAAGATTTTACCTCTTATAAACGTTTCCTGTGACAATCAAATCAAAGCTGTCAAAAATGAAATATGAACTGACCAGCTAATTGCACTCAATAGAAACCCACATATTTCACTTTAACGAGCTGATGTGACGAAGGTAGATCTCACGGACCTTTTGTCATTCATTCGTGCCTGGGCCAGTATTTATTGCCCATCCTTTGTTGCCCGAGGGCAGTTTAAGAGTCAACCACATTGCTGTGAGTCACATGTAGGCCAGACCGAGTAAGGATGGCAGATTTCCTTCCCTAAAGGACATTAGTGAATAAGATAGGTTTTTACAACAATGGTTTCATGGTCATCAGCAGATTCTTAATTCCCGAATTTTTTTAATGGATTCAAATTCCGCCAAGTGCCGTAGCGGGATCTGAACCAGGGTCCCCCGGATCTGTGGACAAACACACCAAAATCCCGTTGCTCCACAGAAACTTCTTCGCGTCCAGCCATTCATTGAATACTTCCTTATCAAATTACTCCTTCCAAAATGTATCACCTCACACTTTTCAGGGTTAAATTCACTCTGCCACTTATCTGCCCATTTGACCATTCCGTCTACATCTTCCTGTAACCCAAGATACTCCGCCTCACTGTTAACCACCCAGCCAATCTTTGTGTCATTGGCAAACTCATTAATGTATGGTTGTAGTAATTAGTGAGCGGTGTATGGGAAGTAAATGGGAGCTCAGGGAAATTTTATATAAGTGTCAAACCCACAGGGGAATGCTGGGGACTTTTTCTTACTCATTCATGGGACATGGGCATCACTGGCTGGGCCGGCATTTATTGCCCGTCCCCGAGGGCAGTTGAGAGTCAACCACATTGCTGTGGCTCTGGAGTCACATGTAGGCCAGACTGGGTAAGGAGGGCAGATTTCCTTCCCTAAAGGGCATCAGTGAACCAGACGGGTTTTTCCGACAATGGGGATAGGGCCTGGGTGGGATTGTGGTTTCATGGTCATCAGTCAATTCTTAATTCCAGATTTCTTTTATGGAATTTAAATTCCACCATCTGCCGTGGTGGGATTCGAACCCGGGATCCCCAGAATCTTAGCTGGGTTTCTGGATTAATAGCCTAGTGATAATACCATTTGGCCATCGCCTTCCCTTAAGTGCTGAGCTCGCCCTTAGCGCTTGCATGGCACCTCATGCATTCTCCAAGTCTTTCCCAGCTCCCTGGGAACTACTCATCACCTCACAGGATTTGATTAATGGGTAGCTTCCGATAACAGCTTTGTAGAATCCTCTCGAATCTCTGCAGTGCAGAAGGAGGCCAGTCGGTCCATCGAGTCTGCACTGACCATACCCAGGCCTTATTCCCATAACCCCAAATATTATCCCTGCTAATCCCCCGACACTAAAGGTCAATTTAACACAGCCAATCCACCTAACTCGCACACTGTTGGACTGTGGGAGGAAACTGGAGCAACTGGAGGAAACTCGCGCAGACACGGGGAGAATGTGCAAACTCCACACAGACAGTGACCCAAGCTGGGAATTGAACCCAGGTCTCTGGTGGTGTGAGACAGTAGTGCCAACCACTGTGCCACCATGCCACCCCTTTGAATACTGTGCGTATGGTTAACACGAAAAAGGTCGGCTTCTGCTGTGCATCCTTCATCCGGTTACAGTCCCGATGGCATAACTTCCTTCAATCCCTTTCATGCAAACATTCAGTGGTATGAACATTTGGCTCTGTGGAACTCAGCTCCTTGGCATGCCTGCGTTGCTCACCCAGCTTTTCACGTTCTCTCTACCGTTCTCTTTTGGCTGGAAAGGAACGGAACTCTTTCCAGCCCCACCTGTCCTGACCAGTGGCTGAGATAACGTTGAACAACAACAAGCCCTGTGTCAGTTTTGACCACAGACTTAAACCATAGTTTTCAGTCTTGTTTATTCTTCCCAATTAGCTTCTGTTTCCCTAGCAACCTGCCAGAGGCTGCTTTCTTAGAAATCTGATGTCACAGCCAGGAATTCCAATTAAAGAGCAAATTCGGCCCATCATTCCGACACCGACAACAATCCCACCCAGGCCCTATCCCTGTTAGGGTGGCACAATGGCACAGTTGTTGGCACTGCTGCCTTACAGCGCCAGGGACCCGGGTTCAATTCCAGGCTTGAGTCATTGTCTGTCTGGAGTTTGCACATTCTCCCCCGCGTCTGCATAGGTTTCCACAGTCCGAAAGAAGTGCTATTTAAGTACACCGGTCATGCTAAATTCTCCCTCAGTGTACCTGAACAGGTGCCAGAGTATGGTGACGAGGAGATTTTCACAGTAACTTCATTGCAGTGTTAATGTAAGCCTACTTGTGAATAAAAAATAAACATTTATTTTACTTTACTTTTGCTAATCCCATTGACATTCAGGGTCAATTTAGCATGACCAATCCCCCTAACATATATATCTTTGAACACTAAGGGGCAATTTAGCATGGCCAATCCACCCTAACCTGCACATCTTTGGGACACTAAGGGACAATTTAGCATGGCCAATCCACCCTAACCTACACATCTTTGGGACACTAAGGGACAATTTAGCATGGCCAATCCACCTAATCTGCACATCTTTGGACACTAAGGGGCAGTTTAGCATGGCCAACCCATTAACCTACACATCTTTGGACACTAAGGGACAATTTAGCATGGCCAACCCATTAACCTACACATCTTTGGACACTAAGGGACAATATAGATGGCCAATCCTCCTAACTGCAATCTTTGGACACTAAGGGGCAATTTAGAATGAAAATCCACATAACCTGCACAGCTTTGGACTGTGGGATGAAACCCACGCAGACATGGGGAGAATGCGCAGACTCCGCACAGACAGTGACCCACGCCGGGAATCGAACCGGAAGTGGTTAGCACTGCTAACCATTTTGCCATATCATTATAAGTCGTTGGGGCACAGCGGCATCTTTCGCAATCTCAGGATATCCCATAGTGTTTACAGCCAATGAGATACTCCTGCAGTGAAGTCAGTGCCATAGGAAGCGGTGTGGCAAACCTGTGCACAACAAGATCCCATAAACGGCAACGTGAAGACGAGTAAATAACTTGTTCTTGTGCTGAGAGATAAATGTTATTCAGGACCCAGGGGGGTGCAGGGAAGCTGGGGGGAGGAAACAACTGCCGTCTTCTCCTGAGAAATAATGGCATGTCCACTTGGGGGGGCTGATGGGGTTCTCAGTTTAATGTCTCAGCTGCACTGGCAGAGTCAGCCGGGTCACAGAGTGGGACGCAAACCATTCTGCCTTGGAGGAGAGTGCTACGCCTGGTTCTCTCCTTCCCCTGACAGGGCATGCCAAAGCCAGGGCTGAAAGGGGGCACGTCAGGCAACACCGAGCTTCATCTTGGGCAACTGATGTTCAAAACCCCAAGCCGTCTGCCAGCCACGCTGCACAAAACTGCCTCAGGCACGAAATACAATGAACCGCAAGAGCGTCAAAATGAAATACAAGCTCTGGTGGAAAGGAAGATGCTGGTACCTTCACCACAGGCTTTCATGCTAAGACTCCCATTGTCTTACTCAGCTCCTGCTCTGCATTAAAACTTAATGACATCTCCTGACTTAGATACTTGCCTTCAGCTGCCATGTCCCCCCAGGCTCTGTGCTTAATACCATCCCTGCACGTGAGGGCTGTCCTGGGGATTGAATTCATTTAATTTTAATGCATTGCCTATCACATTTTGGCGAGATAAATTCAGCCCCAGCAATGGCGAAACTATTAAAGGCTCAGAGCTGAACCTGCCCTGTTTTAAAACGCCTCCTTTGCAGCCTGGTTTGAACAGAAGGATGCTTTCCTTGCTGATACCCAGTGGGCGCAGTCCATTGTTCCCTTCTGCGGAATGAGCCATCAGAGACCCAGTGACTGATTTGTCTGTTGGTTGTGGGATCTTGCCGTGTGCAAATCAGCTGCCACAATTCCACTCCATTTGGCTTGGCAACACCCGAGGTGGGGGAGCGGCCACATCCGTGCAAGTTCGCACTTTACAAAACTGAATCGGGAAATCAGGCATCAAAACATCCTCAAATAATAATTAGCATCGCCCCACGTCCATTCTATGTAGAGATTCACTTCATCAATGTATTTATATCTGTGCTACACATAGGGGAGCTCATCTAAAAATTCTGAAGGTGTACCTCACTGTACCATACTGCTGGGCTTTCTCTGTGGGAATTTTAATCTGAAAATCCTTCCCATAATGAGTCAGCCTCTGGCTTGTATGTTGAACGGATCTTTAGAGACGTGACTCCCACCTCTCGCTGTGAACTCAGAGCACAGAAAGGACTGAGGCTTTATTTATATCGGAGTTACAGCACAGAAATAATTCAACCCAACCAATCCATGCTCCTTTTGGATGAAGTGTTTTGCACTCCGTGCAATTCTTGAACCTCTTTTGAACTGACCTTGGCTTGGTATCTTGGCTCTGTCAGTTGTGGCTCAGTTGGCGTGGCACACGCTCTGAGTCACACCCGGTGTTGTGGGCACAATAATCAAGGTGGGCACTCCAGCGCTGGACTGAGGCAAGCACTGTGCCATTAAACTGTGACTGCTCAGGTGGATGGAAAAGGTCCCATCGTGCTATTCGGAGTCATAGAACGCTACAGTGCAGAAAGAGGCCCTTCGGCCCATCGAGTCTGTACTGAACACAATCCCACCCAGGCCATATCCCTACATATTATACCCACTAATCCCTCTAACCTACACATCTCTGGACACTAAGGGGCAATTTCTTAGCATGGCCAATCAACCTAATCTGCACATCTTTGGACTGTGGGAGGAAGCCGGAGCACCCGGAGGAAACCCACACAGAACGAGGAGAATGTGGAAACTCCATACAGACAGTGACCCGAGCCGGGAATCGAACCCAGGGTCCTAGAGCTGTGAAGAAGTAATGCTAACCACTGTGCTACTGTGCCATCCATGGGAAGGGGAGTTCTCTCTGGTGCCCTGGCCAATACCGATGCCTCAATCCACAGTGGATTACTTGAACATTGCCATATTGTTGTGTGTGGGAGCTTGCTGTGCATAAATTGGTGGCTGTCACATTTTCTACATTACAATAGTGACTACACTTCAAAAAGTACTTAGCTGGCTATAAATTAGTGTCATATAAATCCAAGGGGGATAGGAGTTGAAGGCATGTATTGAGAGATTGTAGAACTCTGAGATGCAGAGGGATCTGTGTGTCCTTGCGCATGAATAACAAAAGGCTAGTGTGCAGGTACAGGAAGTAATTTGGAAATTTATTCGTCACAAGTCGATGCATATTCGCACTGCAATGAAGTTACTGTGCAAATCCCTGAGTCACCACACTTCTGTTTGGGTACACTGAGGGAGAATTTAGCACCTAACCTGCATATCTGGAGCATTGTGGAAAAGTATTAGTCATCTAAATTAAGGAAGGGTGTAAATGCCTTTGGAAGTATTTCAGAGAAGACTCATACTTGCAGTGGGCAGAGTAAGTGAGGGATTCTGAGAGAGTGGATGTGGAGAGGGCGTTTCCTCTTGTGGAAGGATCGAGAACTGGGGGTCACGGTTTAAAAATAAGACATTGTACATTTTAAACTGATATTTTTACCTCGCTGAGGGTTGTGAGTCTTTGGAATTCCCTTCGTGAAAGGCAGTGGAAGCAGAGTCTATGGGCTGGATTTTATGGCCTCGCTTGTCCCGAAACCATAAAATCCCGCCCCGGGTCAACGGACCTTCCCATGGTCCGCCCCTCGCTTACCGCGGCGGACAGGGCTGTAGAATTCCAGCCGAAGGATATTTTTAAGGGAGGGGTGGTGAGATTCTTGATAAGCAAGAGGGTGGAAGGTTATTGAGGGTAGGCAGGATGGAGATTCAAGGTCACGATCAGAATCGGCATGATCTTATGAAATGACAGAGCAGGTTCGAGGGCCAACTCCGTGTTCGTATGCCCGTTCATTGGGGAGATGGAGTTTTCGAGGTTCTTGAGAGAGGTCACAATGCGTAGGAACCTCCCAGATGAAATCGGAGGATAACTTAACTCAGAAAGTACTTGATTGGCTGTAAGGTGCTTTGAGGAGTCTGGTGATCATGAAAAATGTTATATAAATGCAAGTCTTATTTTAGGAGTCTCTGTTTCAGTGACTGAGGCTTGACTCATGGGTGTTGAAATAGCAAGCTCTCCACTGAGAGTAATGGAGCACTGGTATCGCTGTGTTTTCCAGAGTGAATATTTGAACCTGGAATAAGGGTTTTTTTTGTTCAGAGCTTTTCTTCAGGGGATATCGGTCTCAAGGCAATGGGGTTTGATTGTTCCGGAATTGATCAATCTGGGTTCGATTCCCAGCTCGAGTCACTGTCTGTGCAGAACCTGCACATTCTCCCCATGTCTGCATGGGTTTCCTTTGGGTTGCTCCCACAGTCCAAAAGACATGGTGGTTATGTGCATCAGCCGTGCTAAATTGATCCTTAGTGTTCAAAGATGTGTAGGTTAGGGTGGATTGGCCATGCTAAATTGCCCCTTAGTGTCCAAAGATGTGTAGGTTAGGGGGATTGGCCATGCTAAATTGTCCCCTAATGTCCAAAGATGTGTAGGTTAGGTGGATTGGCCATGCTAAATTGTCCCTTAGTGTCCAAAGATGTGTAGGTTAGGGTGGATTGGCCATGCTAAATTGCCCCTTAGTGTCCAAAGATGTGTAGGTTAGGGGGATTGGCCATGCTAAATTGTCCTTTAGTGTCCAAAGATGTGTAGGTTAGGTGGATTGGCCATGCTAAATTGTCCCTTAGTGTCCAAAGATGTGTAGGTTAGGGTGGATTGGCCATGCTAAATTGCCCCTTAGTGTCCAAAGATGTGTAGGTTAGGGGGATTGGCCATGCTAAATTGTCCCTTAGTGTCCAAAGATGTGTAGGTTAGGTGGATTGGCCATGCTAAATTGCCCCTTAGTGTCCAAAGATGTGTAGATTAGGGGATTGGCCATGCTAAATTGCCCCTTAGTCCAAAGATGTGTAGGTTAGGTGGATTGGCCATGCTAAATTGCCCCTTAGTGTCCAAAGATGTGTAGGTTAGGGTGGATTGGCCATGCTAAATTGCCCCTTAGTGTCCAAAGATGTGTAGGTTAGGTGCATTAGCCATCATAAATTGCCCCTTAATGTCAGGGGGATTAGCAGGGTAAATGCATGGAATTTTGGGAATAGGGCCTGGGGTGGGGGTTGTGGTCAGTGCAGACTCGATGGGCCGAATGACCTCCTCCTCCAGTGTAGGGATTCTATGACTCTTTGCTGGAATACAGATGTGTGGGGAAGGCAGAGTAGCCGGTTGCTCACTGGAGCCAGGCACATCTGTAAATTGACACACTCAGACAAACAGCACCAATCCTCAAGAGGCAAAGCTCTTTCCCATTCGCAACCAGTGCTGTCTGTCAGATATGACACAGGGAATGAGGATTCCTCTTCTAATCCTGACTCGGTTAGGATTGTTTTTGCTGGAGTTCAGACAATGAGGGGGGAATCTCATAGACACTGATAAATTCTAACAGGACTAGACAGGGTAGATGCAGGGAGGATGTTCCCAATGGTGGGGGGAGTCCAGAACCAGGGGTCACAGTCTGAGGACGGAGGGTAGACCATTTAGGACAGAATGAGGAGACATTTCTTCACCTGGTGAGCCTGTGGAATTCATTCCCACAGGAAATAGTTCATACCAAAACATTGAATGTATTCAAGAGGCGGCTGGATATAGCACTTGGGGCAAATGGGATCAAAGGTTATGGGGAGAAAGCAGGATTAGACTATTGAGTTGGACAATCAGCCGTGATCATAATGAATGGTGGAGCAGGATCAAAGGGCTGAATGGCCTCCTCCTGCCTCTATCTTCTATGCTTCTGTGTTTCTAAGGGGCAATTCGGCATGGCCAATCCACCCAACCTTACATCTTTGGAGTGTGGGAGGAAACCGGAGCACCCGGAGGCAACCCACGCAGACATGGGGAGAACGTGCAGACTCCACACAGACAGTATCCCAAGCTGGTTGTTCATATGCTAGCAGTTTGTGGGATCTTGCTCTGCAGAGGCTGGCTGCCGAACCAACAAGACTGGAGACAGGTTCAAAAGTTGCAATTTCCTTTGGGACATTCTCGGGATGTGGACACATCCCGAGAATATAATCAAATATAACACATTTCTTGCTCTCAAAATGAGACAGCTGAATGAATTGGCAATTATAGTACAGACTGGGACAGAGTGTGGCTCTGACCTGACACACAGCTAGTAAAATCCCAGCTACTAAATGTTCTTTCTGTTCTAACAATACAGAGCTAGGTGAAAGAGACAGGTGATCTCCTTCCTTTCCAATTAGTTCATAATTTCCTGAGATAGGAGCAGAATCAGGCCATTCGGCCCATCAACTCCCCTCCACCATGGCTGATAAGCTCCTCATCCCCATTTTCCTGCCTTCTCCCCATAACCCTTCAACCCATTAAAAATCTGTCTAACTCCTCCTCAAATGTACTCACAGCATCCACCACATTTTGGGGGAGTGAATTCCACAGATTCCCTTTGGGAGAAGTAGTTTCTCCTCAACTCTGTTTTAAATTTGCTGCCCCTTATCCTAAGGCCTCTCGTCCTAGAACGTCCCACAAGAGGAAGCATCCGCTCCACGTCTACTTTATCCTGATCTTTTATCATCAATTCGATCTCCCCTCATTCTCCTAAATTCCAGAGAGTTTCGGCTTAAACTGTTCAACCTCTCTTCATACGATAAACCCCTCATCTCTGGAATCAATCCAGTCTGTGTGGAGTGTGCACATTCTCCCCATGTCTGTGTGGGTTTCCTCCGGGTGCTCCGGTTTCCTCCCACAGTCCAAAGATGTGCAGGTTGGGTGGATTGGCCGTGCTAAATTGTCCCTAGTGTCAGGTGGTGAGCAGGGTAAATGAGTAGGATTATGAGGATTGTTGTCAGTGCAGACTCGATGGGTCGAATGGCCTCCTTCTACACTGTAGGGATTCTATGATTCCAAGGGGCGGCTGGATATAGCACTTGGAGCAAATGGGATCAAAGGTTATGGGGAGAAAGCAGGATTAGGCTATTGAGTTGGACGATCAGCCCTGATCATGATGAATGGTGGAGCAGACTGGAAGGGCTGAATGGCCTCCTCCTGCTCCTATCTTCAATGTTTCTGTGTTTTTGAAATAAGGAAATCTCCAATTTTGTTCCCTTGGAGCCAAAATGGCGTGTTTCCCATTTCTTACAGAATACTGAAAGGCCTGGATAGACTGGATGTGGGGAAGATGTCCCCATTAGTAAGGGAGACTGGGCTCTGAGGGCAGAGCCTCAGAGTGAAGGGACGTTCGTTAAGAATCGAGGTGAGGAGGAATTTCTTCAGCCAGAGGATGGGGAATCTGTGGAATTCACTGCCACAGAGGAGGCCAGGTCACTGAGAGTATTTAAGACAGAGGTAGATAGGGTTCTTGATTGGTAAGGGGATCAGGAGTTACAGGGAAAAAGTGGGAAAATGGGGATGAGAAACTTAGCAGCCATGGTGGAGCAGGCTCGATGGGCTGAATGGTCTAATTCTGTGCCTGTACCTTCTGGTTTTATCTATCACAGTTTTCCCCACTTCATACACGCACACGTCCCTTGGTAACTCTTTCCTCCCATCTATATAGTGCGTTTTTTAACTGAGAATATTTGGAATCTTGGACTTACGACTGCATTTCTTCATCCAACTCATTTCTCTTTACAGGTGAAGGGCTAAAGGCCCCACTGAAAGTGTCTGAGAAACGCACTTTATTACTTGCATCACTGCCCTTCCTTATTTCACAGTTCCTCTCCACCTTTTGTTTGCATTTTTCTTTTAGCTCGAGACCCGTCTCGTTTGTTGCCCGTGGTAACGACCCACGCGGGGCCTTCACCTCTGAAGACGTTGCCAGTCTGGACTCGGACAGAGAAAATGGCCGCCGCCTCACCGAGATGGAGGCAGAAGAGTGGCGGCCAGGGAACCACGAGCCAGCACCGTGCACCTCGGGCTTAATGGAAACTACGGGCAAAAGGAGCCTTACTTGGGACGTAAAATATACTGCAGTAAGCGGGTGGTAAAAGTGGACTTCCATCTCTCCCTGCAAACCAGAAATTTGCAGCCGGTTTATATGTATAAAATCAGAATGTGGCCTTTCCAATGCCACAATCTCATCTCGTTCACCCTTATACAGCAGGGATTAGTACAACAAGCACATTTCCACAGTGCTACATCGCTTCTGGTGCTGTCAGCCTTTGGAACGCAGCCAGAGCTCAAACTGATTGCAAGTCTCCCTGTATTAATATATGAAAGAAAGTAGAACATATTGAAAAGCTCAAAGAGGCAAATGTGCAGATTTGCGGTTTTCCGCGCTGTACTTCTTTGCATATATTAGAATTTTCAGGGCAGAATGATGGAAAGCGAAGGTTTAGTCGCACAGTTAGTAAATCATTGTCCTCCTCCCAGTAGTCCTGAGACTGGCGATGAATCCACTCCACGTTTGGAAATGGGCAATCTTCTCGCTTCCTCACCAGCGGAAGGTTCGGAGGCAAAAAGTATTTTCAAATCGGCAAGCGAGAGCGGGAAGCAACCTGAAGAGAAGGAGGCAAAAGGTGTCACAACGAGCAGCGCAATGCTCACTGCAGTGAGAATTGGAACCACAGGGACAGCCATAGTGTTGAAGGGGAATTGTCGAGAGATTTAGAGATGGTGTGCCCCCAACTAAGAGCGCAGGATCCTGACACAGAGGATGAACAGGTAGAAAAATATAACATTCTCAGAACCTGCATCCACCATTTTCATGGGATAATAGAATGGATACATTACACATACAGCATTGTTTCACACTGCTCCCAGTCTGCTTCACACTGATCCTGACCTGCTCCACACACTTTGGGGTCTGGGGTAGGGTTTCGAGGAGGGCAAGCTTATTGGGCTGGCGGAAATACTTGTGTTCCTCCTGATCCATGAGCAACACTAACAAAGCAGACCTCACCTCCATTTAACTGCGGGGTTTCATCCTCATTAACATTTTGAGGTGACCGAACTGTTTCTGGGGTATTTGATGCCCGTGGCGCCCATGCCTGCCGCCATTAAAACTAGGACCGGGGAACAATTTTACCAAGCCCACCGGACTCCTGTGGATTGAAATGACCCCTGTTGAACAGCCCGATATTGACCCACTGACACCAGCTGTTCAGTCAGTGACTAAACAAATTCTGAGTATGTTCTTCTGGAAAGATTTTCCATTCACAGACAAATGAGCAAGGATGATGGAATTTTATACAAAGATATGTAGAGGAACAGGTAGCATTGAGGAAGCAGGGGGGCTGCAGAAGGACTTGGACAGGTTAAGAGAGTGGGCAAAGAAATGCAGATGGAATACAATGTGGAAAAGTGTGAGGTTATACACTTTGGAAGGAGGAATGGAGGCATAGACTATTTCCTAAATGGGAAAATGCTTAGGAAATCAGAAACACAAAGAGATTTGGGAATCATTGTTCAAAATTCTCTGAGGATTAACATGCAGGTTCAGTCGGCATTTAGAAAGGCAAATGCAATGTTAGTATTCATATTGAAAGATTAGAATACAAAAGCAGGGACATATTTCTGAGGCCGTATAAGGCTCTGGTCATCATAGAACCCTACAGTGCAGAAAGAGGCCCTTTGGCCCATCGAGTCTGCACCGAACACAATCCCACCCAGGTCCTATCCCCATATCCCGACATACTTTATCCACTAACCTATGCATCTCAGGACTCAAAGGGGCAATTTTTAGCATGGCCAATCAACCTAATCTGCACATCTTTGGAGATGGTCAGACCCCATTTGGAATATTGTGAGCAGTTTTGGGCCCCGTATCTAAGGAAGGATATGCTGGCCTTGGAAAGGGTCCAGAGGACGTTCACAAGAATGATTCCTGGAATGAAGAGCTTCTTGTATGAGGAAGGATTGAGGACTCTGGGTCTGTACTCGTTGGATTTAGAAGGATGAGGGGGGGGGAATCTTATTGAAACTTACAGGATACTGCGAGGCCCTGGATAGAGTGGATGTGGAGAGGATGTTTCCACTAGTAGGAAAAACTAGAACCAGAGAGGGCACAACCTCAGACTAAAGGGACAATCCTTTAAAACAGAGATGAGGAGGAATTTCTTCAGCCAGAGAGTGGGGAATCTGTGGAACTCTTTGCCACAGAAGGAGGCCGGGTCATTGAATGTCTTTAAGACAGAGATAGATAGGGTTCTTGATTAATAAGGGGATCAGGGGTTATAGGGAAAAGGCAGAAGGATGGGGATGAGAAAAATAAAAGAACATAAGAACTAGTGGAAACAACTTCCCTGCTTCTATCTTATCGATTCCCTTCATAATCTTATATGTTTCTATAAAATCTCCCCTCATTCTTCTGAATTCCAATGAGTATAGCCCCAGTCCACTCAGTCTCTCTTCATAAGCTAACTCCTATCAGCCGTGATTAAATGGCAGAGCAGATTCGATGGGCTGAGTGGCCTAATTTTGCTCCTATGTCTTTGGGCTTAGTTTAAAGTTTGCAGTTTGAGAGTTTGAGGTTGAAGCTGAGCTGAGGATGCTGAAGGTGGGGAAGGAGCAGCCGGTGAAATTGATGGATTTGTAGCTGGGTGCGTGGTTTTTCGCGTCGCTGGTAATTGGGAACATCAATTTGGTTTCATTGCAGAACTTATCGTATAAGCCTTGGCCCTTCCCCCTGTGAAGTAGTAGGAGCTGCTGTAATGTTGGTGTTCAGGTAGCATTCAGCGACGAACGGAATGAAGGCAATTGCCTTGGGCATGATTGATAAGATTGCTTCTGCTTGTCAAGGAGCAGAAATGATCTCCTTGCCTGAACGCCCATGTTTCATCACACATGGAGCTTTCAAATTTCTCCAATGATCTACCTCAGCAATCAAATCTCGGTTATTTACTTCCATTGTCAAGAACGTGATACCCATGCTGTTTTACATCAACACACGACACAGCAACCAAAAATGCTGCTTCGCAAAGAGCTGGATTCACTTTGCCGGCTTTGCTTTTCCTTTTATCGAGGACGGAATGTTGACACAGCGCAGAAAAGGCCCTTCGGCCCATCAAGTGGAGCTCCACAAATGCCCGGGAGGGAGGAGGCAGGTTAACGTTGTTCGCACACACGACCCAGGAGTGTGAGAAACCGCACAAAAAGACGTCAGATTTGATGTTACTGGCTGCTCGCCTGAAATTTAGGGTTGGCGAGCAAGCGCGGGAGGAGCTGTCACCGATAACGAAGCAGGGGATTTAGCCCATCAGAGAGCTAAAGAGTAAAGAGAACAAAGAACAGTACAGCACAGGAACAGGCCCTTCGGCCCCCCTGCACCGATTGTGATACCTGCCAAAATAAAACCGTATGCACTTACAGAGTCCGTATCTTTCATTCCCGTCCTATTCATTGCATTTGTCTTGTTAAATGCCACTATCGTACCTACTCCCACCCCCTCCCCTGGCAGCACATTCTTGATATTCACCACCCTCTGTGTAAAAAACTTGCCTCGAACATCTCCTCTAAATTTTCCCCATGCACCTGACACCTCTCAGCCCAAGTACTTGATTTTTCCATCATAGGAAAGAGTATCTATCCATCCACTCTGTCCGTGCCCCTCATAATCTTGTAAATCTCTGTCAGGTCAATTGGATGCAACCTTACTTGGCCTGCCTGTTCCTTGGGTGGCCCGATTGTCCAGGAGGCCTTCAGGTTTTAGCTTCAATCTCGATCCAAGACGGGATGGATAATCCCGGGCTGAAATAAGATTTAACAATGTATCTGGGCGCTGAGGTCTGTCAATGATGGCGTCTCCCAGACATTATTTGCAGTGGTTTTCCATCACTCCCTCACCCTGAGGAAGCACATTGGAAATGCCAATGCCTACCCTCCCTTTCTTGGCACCTCCCCCACCCTCCTCAGCAATCCTTTTCCCAGCATGCACCTCATGCTGGTTGGTCAATTAACCGGCAGACCCATTTCACCAAAGAACACCACTAATTTGGGAACCAACTTGATTCGAAATGCGATACATTTCAACATAACCCATGAAATTATTAAGGGACAATGCAGGAGGGCATGAGAGCCAAGCTTTATCCCGGTGTGGTCCCTCAGAAACAAACACCTTTGCTTGTTTTGAACGTGTCATTCAATGGAAAACAGGCACAAGTATATGAGCTGATGTGCTTCCTGAGGTAAGGGGAGAGCAGAGGGAGGGGAGGAGCAGGGTAGACACTAAGGGACAATTTACCATGACCAATCCACTGAACCCGCACATCTTTGGATGCTAAGCGACAATTTAGCATGACCAATCCAACCTAACCTGCACATCTTTGGACACTAAGGGACAATTTAGCATGCATCCACCTAACTGGCCAATCCACCTAACCTGCACATCTTTGGACACTAAGGGGCAATTTAGCATGGCCAATCCACCCTAACCTGCACATCTTTGGACACTAAGGGGCAATTTAGCATGGCCAATCCACTGAACCCGCACATCTTTGGACACCAAGGGGCAATTTAGCATGACCAATCCACTGAACCCGCACATCTTTGGACACTAAGGGGCAATTTAGTATGACCAATCCACTGAACCCGCACATCTTTGGACACTAAGGGGCAATTTAGCATGGCCAATCCACTAACCTGCACTCTTGGACACAGCGCATTTAGCATGGCCAATCCCCCTAACCTACACATCTTTGGATACTAAGGAGCAATTTAGCATGGCCAATCCACCTAACCTGCACATCTTTGGACACTAAGCGGCAATTTAGCATGGCCAATCCACCTAATCTGCACATCTTTGGACACTAAGGGACAATTTAGCATGGCCAATCCACCTAATCTGCACATCTTTGGACACTAAGGAGCAATTTAGCATGGCCAATCCACCTAACCTACATATCTTTGGATTGTAGGAAGATACTTGAGCACCCTGAGGAAACCCATGCAGACACGGGGCGAACGTGCAGCCTCCGCTCAGTACCCGAGGTCGGAATTGAACCCGGGTCTCTGGCGCTGTGAGGCAGCTGTGCCACCCCTTTAGCCCAACTGCTTTTCCCCCGTGCTTTCCCTCAGCTGCCCCTTCACTCCTTGTGCGCTTTGGCACCAAATGTTGTCTGGCAATTACTCCTCTGACGCCTTTGGGGATATTTTGCGAGGCGATATAAATGCAGGCTGTTACGGTAATGGAATATTCTTGAAATGTGGTCACACTCTAATTAGCCACGGACCGTAGTGCCCAACAGCACATTGACTGCTGCCTACACTAATGTTGCCTGCTCAATATTATTGATACGGTGCGATCAGATCTGCAGGATCCCATGCTGCTTCCCTACAGCACACAACCATCACAACATCAGCAGGGCCTCACATCATATTGCTGCAGCCTTCCGGAATTATGGAGATTGCAAAGTCTGTAAACTAAAATCACAGCCGTGTTGCTCAAGAGTTTGACATCTGACCAACAATGAGAAATGAAACCAGACAAACCAGCCAGAATCAGCCCAGATTCCAGCAATGATGCTGGCAAAACCCTGCAAAGTCCTCCTTACTTACATCTGGGGCTTGTGCCAACATTGAGAGAACTGTCTCACAGATTAGTCAAGCAACAGCTTGACACACTCACGGACCCATACCTTACACATAACATCCCAATCATCACCATTGGCATTCCCGGATGCATCCTGCCCACCAGCAGATCAGACCCTGCAGGGGTGGTGGCACTGTGTTTGGAGTGAGTTGCCCAATCAAGAGTGCAAGAGGGCATTCAGGAGTAGCACCAGGGTAGCATCTGCCAACCTGGTGAAGCTACAACTACTTGCGTGCCAAACAGCATAAGTAGCAAGCAATAGAGAGAGCTAAGCGATCCCCCTTGGAGCTGAGGTCAATTATCTCAGCTCCAGGACATCTCTGTGGGATTCCCTCAGAGTAGTATCCAAGGCCCAACCATCTTCAACTTCTTCATCAATGATCTTCCCCCCATCATGAGGTCAGAAATGGGGATGTTTGCTGATGATTGTACAATGTTCAGCATCATTCACCACTCCTCAGACACTGA
The DNA here is from genome assembly GCA_024679065.1 of Sphyrna mokarran. Classification (NCBI taxonomy): domain Eukaryota; kingdom Metazoa; phylum Chordata; class Chondrichthyes; order Carcharhiniformes; family Carcharhinidae; genus Sphyrna; species Sphyrna mokarran. The sequence continues at coordinate 2,916,482 of JAGIQG010000038.1, forward strand.
AACAGTCCACGTCCAAAAGCATCAAGACCTGGACAATATCCAGGCTTGGGTTGACAAGTGGCAAGTAACATTCACACCACACAAGTGCCAGGCAATGGCCAAGTCCCCTTGATACTTAATTATATCACAATCACTGACTCACCCACTATCAACATCCTGGGGGTTACCATTGACCAGAAACTCAACTGGACCCAGCCATATAAACACTGTGGCTACCAGAGCAGGTCAGAGACAGGGAATCCTGCGGTTAGTAACTCACCTCCTGACTCCCCAAAGCCTGTCCACCATCCAGAAGGCACAAGTCAGGAGTGTGATGGAATACTCCCCACTTACCTGGATGGGTGCAGCTCCAACAACACTCAAGAAGCTCAACACCATCCAGGATAAAGCAGCCCCGCTTGATTGGCCCCCCATCCACAAACATTCACTCCCTCCACCACCGACGCTCAGTGGCATCATCTACAAGATGGGCACTGGTGGCACAGTGGTTAGCATTGCTGCCTCACAGCACCAGGGAATCAGGTTTGATCCCAGCCTTGGGTCATAGTCTTGTGGAGTTTGCACATTCTCCCCATGTCTGTGTGGATTTCCTCTGAGTGTTCTGGTTTCCTCCAAAGCTCAAAGATATGCAGATTAGGTGGATTGGACATGCTAAATTGCCCCTTAGGTGTGTAGGTTTGGGGGATTAGTGGGGTAAATACATGGGGTTACAGGGTTAGGGCCTGTGTTGGTGCAGACACAGTGGGCTGAATAGCTTCCTTCTGCACTGCAGGGAATTTATGAAGATGTAGTTCAGGAACTCACCAAGGTTCCTCTGGCAGAGCCTTCCAAACTGTCTCCACCACCTAAAAAGACAAGAGCAGCAGATACCGAGAACCTGGAGATTCCCCTCCAAGTCATTCATTATTCTGATTTGGAAATACATTGGCTGTTCTTTCACTGTCACTGGGTCAAAATGCTGCAGCTCCCTCCCTAACAGCACAGTGGGTGTACCTACACCACACGGACTGACTGATGTCCAATAACAATCCTGGAACTCCCTCCCTAACAGCACTGTGGGTGTACCTACACCACATGGACTGCGGCAGCACAAGAACATAGGAATTAGGAGCAGGAGTCGGCAAATTTTAGCCCCTCGAGCTTGCTCCGCCATTCAATCAGATCATGGCTGATCAGTCCCTGGTCCCAAAGCCACCTCCCCACCTGTTCCGCCATCCCCTTATGTCTTTTTTTGTCCATTAGAAATATATTGATCTCATTTCTGAAGGAGATAGTGGTAGCTCAGCACCATCTCCTTGAGGGGGAATTAGGGATGGACAATGAATGCTGTCCTAGCCAGAGAAAGGATTAAAAAGACAGAGAGCTTGTCAAACACTTCCCCCAAAGTCGAGGGCAGGCTGCAGTGTTTCGTGTAAAGGTGAGCCTTGGTGAGATGTCCTTCAGCGTTGAAGACTGAGGCTTCTAAGTCAAACTGGCAGTGGGCCGAAGCACCACACTTTCACTTGTTTTCACGTTGAAGAACAAGACTCGACGGCAACTGAAAAGAATGTTCCGCCTGACCTAACATCCTTTTTTTCTCGCAGAGAAAGAAAAATCAACTGTTGATGCACGATTTCTCTCAGAATTCCAGGAGTTGGAAAACAGAATAACAACTGGCAACAGATAAAAGGAGACTCGGGCACGGATGCTTCTGTTAACAATTAGCTGTATATAAGAGTGACTAATCCTCTGTTCAAAGCGTAGGATGGAAGATTGCAACCTTGCCTACATTCTGATGTTAACGCAGCAACAGATCAAGTCCAGTGTCTCTGCAGTAAACTAGACATCGGGCAAGTCCTCAACACGGGAATGAGAGCGAGTGCTCTCTGCAGACTTGGGCACAGCCCATGGGGCCAGTGTACAGCAGGTGAAAACAGCACTCTGCTGCATGTGGGATAGTAAGCTCTATATTATTGTCAAAGGGTTTACAGCAAATGTATCTCCAGCAATAAAGGAGAGAGATATGTGCGAATGTACATATGTATATATAAACATATCAACACATGAATTAGGAGCAGGACTAGACCATTCAGCCTCTTGACTCTGCTCCACCATTCAATAAGATCTTGTTGATCTGGTCGTGGTCTCAGCTCCACTTTCCTTCCTGCCCCATAATCCTTGACTCCCTTGTCAATCAAAACCCTAACTCCTCATGGAATCATAGAGGTTTACAGCATCGAAACAGGCCCTTCGGCCCAACTTGTCCATGCCATCTCCTTTTTTAACCCCTAAGCTAGTTCGAATTGCCCACATTTGGCCCACAGCCCTCCATACCCATCCTACCCATGTAATTG